>MVAH01000013.1:0-162849 GCA_014825575.1 Phaffia australis
GTCTAATGCATCCTCTTCCAGATGCCTCTTCTGCCCAGATCCTCCTCCGCCTAGCGCTTGTGATCCGCCGAGAGTTGGAGAAGCCTGAGAGATCCCTTGACTAAGAAGAGCTTCGATGGAAAACGACCCTCTTCGAGAATCAGAGAACAATGTTGAGTTCAATCCGTCGCCTACAGATTCGCTCGAGATCAAGTTTTGAATCATCGCCCTGTTGATGGTGTTTGTGTAAAATAAAAATATTCAGCATATAGAGATGAGAAAGAAAGACTAGTAGAGGATGTAGAGAAAACTCCATACATGTACTGATCATCTCTGAGTCCCATTCCAATCAACGGATTCTTCATCTCTTCCCCTTCCGCGATCTCTCCATTTTGAAGGGCTTGAGCGCCCGTCAAGAGCGCGTCGTCGACAGAAGGATCAGATAGCGGCGGCCCGGTCCCATTGGGCGGTCGAGGAACCAGTTGAAGTTGTTGGACCGACGTCAGATGGATTAGATGTTTCTATATTATAACCGCCCAAGAGTAAAATCCAGATGGTCAGATGACAGGCGAGAGCATAAGGAAAACAAGAAACAACCGACCTCGAGTAAGCCAAGGAGACTCTCTTTGTTGAATGGTTTTGGCCTGTAGACAGACATGTAAGCGAACGACAAGAAGGGAAGGGGACTGATGTTTCAGAAGGACAAATACATACAGATGACCGGTCATTCCCGAACTCATGTATGACAACACATCCTCTGGATTATTATTGCTCGTCATCGAGATGATCGGTGCTACATCAAACATATCCCACGCAAGAGACCTCAATCAGTCCCTTGGTTAGAGTAGAGCAGAGCAGAAGGAAAAGGGAAAGAAACATACTCATCGAATCAAACTGTCTGATGAGAGACGTAGCAGAGACACCATCAAGGTTTGGCATCACGATATCCACTATTGCGCACCAATCGAACAAACAAATAGAAGATTGGGCAAACGAGGGACAAATACTTCGCATCAGTTTGAGCGCGTAAGACAAAGACGTGAAAAAGCAAGTGAAAGGGCTTACTGAGGACTAGATCGTATTTCTCTAAATTCATCTTGTTCACCGCTCCAATCCCATCTGTGGCGATATCGAAACTACAACCGAATACCTCCAACAGTTTACTCGACATTTTCCTGTAGACGGCATCGTCTTCTACGATCAGAACTCTCGGTGGAACAGACCAGCCTGGGACGTATGTCGATCGCCTCACTCGAAGCTTACCAGCCCTCTTGGATGATGAGTGATGACGGTGTTGATGATGGCCATGCGTCGAGTTGGTTGGTACAGCGTTCGCGGATGACGAAGAAGGGATGACGTTTCCAGGGTTACTGTTCGTGTTACCATTGGAGTGGACGGCAGTGACCGTTCCATTGGAAGCACCGTTTGAGGGAGCATCTGAGTTGGACCCATTGCTCCCACTTGTACCCGGCGGATGCTCCCCTCCGTTCATTCTGTACTCTCCGAACGGACTATTTCTATTTCCTGCTGCTTGAATAAATGCCTGCTCATGAGTTCCGTCGTCCTCTCCCATCCTATCTTCTATAGTCTGAACTTCACCCTTGGTGGTCGAACCGTGCCCCTGAGTTTGGCCTGATCGCGAGAGGTGATCGTCCCAGTCGAACGATTCACCATCGAGAATCTTTCCGTTTCCACCTTCGCCGATACCACCGCCACCGCCTTCGTCAGACTCGATAGATTCTCTGAATCTAAGTTGTCCGACGGTCAACACTTTCAACCCATTCGGTCCGACGGTTTCGCTCAAAATGGCCGAACCTCTTCGACCCATCATGTCGGGTAGCAGGCTGAGATTTATGTCCCCGTTAATCTGAGAGTTATGTTTGTAGAAAGGAGAGAACGGATTGGCTGTCTCGAACTGAATGGACGATATACCGGCGGCCGCGACTGCTGCTGTCGTCGGATCCTCTTGATCCAATTGCTGCTGTTGAAGAGACCCTGCAGATCGAGTAGCTGTCATCTGTTGAGATTGGGCCTGACCCTGGACTTGGACTGGGGCTCGCGGTTGGTCTTGATTAGACGGTCTGTTCCAATTCTCTTCCCATTCTTTTTCTCCATCAGCACCCCCTGTGTTTCCATCACCACCACCACCTCCTCCTCCTCCTCCTCCTCCTCCTCCTCCTCCAACGGCAGATTCTGCGACCCTACCAGGCGGATGCTCTCTTTCTTTTCCTTTCCTGGACGACTTCGAACGGTGATAAGCCGGATATTGCTGTTGATTCTGGTTTTGTGCGCTGTGGGCCGGGAACAGGCTTGATTCGTTCGAGGTCGGTTGCTGCTGTATGGGTTGTCCGGACTGATAGGCCGACTGGACGTTCCCTCTTTGAAACACGTACTCTCCCTGTGGACCAGCCAGATTCGAGTTCGAGTTTGTGTTTGTCTTCGTGCTAGTGTTTGTGTTTGAGTTGCCGTTCGTGTTCACGTTTGTACTCGGGCTCATGTTTGAGTTTGGTGTCGTGTTTTGAGTCGAGCTAGAGTTGGGGTTGATGAACGCTTGATAGCTCGAGCCAAGGGTGAAATGAGGTACCTCCTGGTTCGATCGTTGATCTAAGAATGTTTATATTTCATTTTGTTACGGTGAGTATAGCATTCCGCGTTCGTAAGAGAGAGAAACAGAGCAGGAAGAGAAAAAGAGAAACATCACCTTTGTTCTCCAACTTGACCAAGTAACCGACCATGTCACTGACGAGTGCCTCTGTTCCACCTGTTGCACGCTGTATTCTATTCAGATCGTTCAACACCTCCTGATACCGCTCCTGCAATGTTTGGACGTGTCTGAAGAGCGTCGTGTGGCTCTGCTGAAGGGCCGCGACTTGAGCCTGTAGCGCACAAAACGCTTGTGGATCTATCGGGCTTTGGGATTGGTTTGGGACCTGATTTTGGTTTCGGTTTGTTGGTGGTTGTTGATAGCTATTAGAACCGAGGGCTGTGGAAGGAGATGAATTCGAGGTCGAATGGACGTTCAGGGTCGAGGGAAGAGGAGAGATCGGCCGACTTCCTGCTACGTCTGATGACGTGGCTGGAAACGGATTGGAGAGTACCCGGGTTGTATTAACAGGAGTGCCTAAGGGGTTCGTCGTGGTCGATTGAGTCTGGCCGACTTTATTTTTGGGTGCAGGGACTTTGCGCTGTTTTGGCGGGTGTCAGTTTTCGATCGTATACCAGTCGTTAGCAAGGATCATTCCAGAAGAAGAAAGACAAGATAAGTGAAAAATTCTTAGAATGAAGGGAAGGGGCCAGACCTTGATGTTCTCGAGACTCTCTCCACTGGTAGTGTTGAAGTCTGGGTGTTTGAACTCCCAAGACTGAACAGGACGAACGACGAACAAGACGAGTCAAGATGATCAGACGTGAACTCTTGATGTCTGACAAACAACAGAAAGATAAAGATGGAAGGGAACACCCACAGTCTCTGCTCCTTGACTATCTTCGTTTTTCACCTGATGGACAATAACCCAAGACGCGCGCATCAGCGATTGATCCCAGCCAGTATCATCCGTATTGGTGAAGCTTCCTGACGAAATATATGAAAGACGAACCTTGTGAAAGTCGTATTTGTTCAACTGTCTGACGAACGAGGCAAAGTTTGAATGTCTGAAAGTTTGCGGGCTGGAAGGATGGCAGCAAGAGAAAGTAGAACCCAACGGACGCGACCTGGTCAGAGATCGAGCTTGACCAGACAGGATGTGATGAAGGGAAAAGATGAAACTGTTGGACAAACAGGATCCGGGTGGTGAACTCGTTCATGTTCTGTATACATGTCGGTACAGGAGATCGGTCAGGGCTCGTTACATCTTTGCGGTTTCCTGCAGAGTAGGGAAGACAAAAGAGGGCTGACCTTGACGAGAAAGCTGTCACCTTTGGGACTCCAAGCGACAACGTCATCAAACGCGTCGTCCTCTAGCATTCTGTGAGGGATGAAACGACCGTTCAAAAGATTGTAGAAACAAAGAGAAGAAGAAGAACGAAGAGAGTGAGCAAAAGATCAGACAGGATTCTTGGTCGGTCGCATAGGGCGCAAGTGAGAGAGATGTTTTTTCGGAGCCGGATGAAAAGTCAAGTTCAGCAAGGGAAAGAAGGCACTGACTTGAAGAGCTTTTTGACAAACTCGCTCGGGCCTTGAGCAACTTGTTTGAGACTGTTGGGTACGGTTCCCTGACTGGAAGCCGAACGGGAACCCATTGCACTGGACACTGAACGAAGACCACTGGTAGGTCGGTTGGAATCCGAGTTGAGGAAGCTTTCTCTCTCGTGTATGGGTGTGGAGCCTATAGACCGGGGCATGTCAGCCGATTGAAGGATAGGTGGTAATGTTGGCTTGTGGTCTCCATCAGCATGTTCCCATCCGAAAGGATGGCTTGAGGGTATGGGATGAACGTTTGATGGTTGCGGACCACCTGGGCTGGTGGAGTACAGGGCGTGATGAGAGTAGCTGCCGGCAGGGTGGGTAACGTACTGGCCGTTTGAATGACCAGTGAACTGGTTAGGATGAACATGAGATGGATGTTGCTGAGCGTATCCATGTGGATGATGGGTTGACTGTTGCTGTTGCTGTTGATGTTGCTGTTGCTGCTGTTGTTGCTGTTGTTGCTGCTGCTGCTGATGGTGGGTTGAATGAGGAGGAGGAGGATGACTACCAGTATAAGGAAGGCTGTGGATGCTCATGGAGGATGGATGGTTAGGATGATGACCGTTAGCATCGCTACCATAGAATCTCTCTGATGGATGATGCATCCCAGAAGATGGGTTGGGCAGAGGTAAAGCGTATGGATGGGGAGCGGTGGATGAAGAAGGCAGCGGTGGTGGTGGTGGTGTTGCTGCCTGCCACTGATGATGTTGAACGTGATGAGGATGACCGGACGGATGTAATCCGGATAGGTAAGAACCTGAAGGCGAAGGAGCTGAAGATGAAGACGAAGAATGTGTGAGGTGTGGCCTGGCTTGCCTATGAGTGTTTGCCATGACCTGAACACCTGTGTTGACTACAATCTAAAGAAACCAAACTAAAAAAAAGAAAGAAGAGAAAAAAAACTGGCGGTCTATTGAACGAGTGATGAAGAATGAAGTTTAGTTGATTGATAGAATTGATGGAGGAAGGAGAGAGAGAAAAAAAAAAAGGTTACTATGTTTTTTTCTATTCTTTATTATTAAACTTTGTATTGATCTGTAGTTGGCCCTAACTAGTTGGCTTTTTCTTTCTCTTCCTTCTCTCTCTCTGTCTTTCTTTCTTCGTTCATATAAAGGGATGTGTGAATAGATGTGTGCGTTGTATCTGGACGCGTTGTTGTTGTTCTCGGCAACGTCTCCACTCTCTCAGAGTTTCATCATCTTGTCCCCGTCGTTGATCAGATTAGAACAATCTCGGATCCGGTCGGCATGCGCAATCAAGAAACGATAACCCTAACAAGGCCCGACTCTCAATCCGCATTGTGTTTCTCGGTCAACAGTGCCTATAGACCTTACTATGTAGTGAACACGTTCTGTTCTTCCAACTAGTTCTCCCTCGCTCGAACGTTAGTCCTACCGTGGCTATCACGATGTTCATCTGGGAGACAGAGCATGGAGATGATCGCCCAATGGAGTTTTTCCTTATATGTCAGACTCTTGGCTCACTTCTCAGGTGAAACGAACCGAGTGACAACTCACAGTTGCCCTGAATTGTTCCTGTCGGCCCTGTTAGACATTTATCCTTACCACCTATCTTGGCCTGATACAAGGAGAGCGAGAGCGACAGATGAAGGTAAACCTTTCTTCACAGATCCTGAGTAAAAAAAAATCTCTCGTTTCATCTACATCAGTCACCCTTTGTTTAGATCTTGTTTTGTCTGTGTCTCTTCCTCTCTCTGTTCTTTTGTCTCTTCACCATGTCGTTCATCGTGACCGACGATAAGTCGAACTGATCAGAAGAAGATTCATGCAAACAAGACGGCCTCAACAAGTTGTAAGACAAGGACAAGTGGGAGTAGAAAGCGTACTCTCCCAACGCTCATATACATAAGAACACAGCTACATCCAACCCATCTCCAGTCGCCTTCGGGAGGCTAGCTTCCCTTGCGCTCATCATGGCTAACAAGAGGAAGGCAAAGGCCACGGCAATCTGGTGGCGATGTCTACGGTGGTGGAATGTAAGACAGAGTCTATATCTAAGTTGTCCTTGCCCGGGATACGACTCCTATGTCGATTTGACGTGACAAGGATGAAGCGTTGAATGCAAACAGACGACGTGTCACCCGTATGCTCCCAACATGTTTCTGTGTTGATCGAGATCATCGCATCCCACCTTTTTTTTTTTCCCACTTCTTACCAAAGATTATCGGAAGCAGCGCTCTGATGAACAAATCCAATAATAAAGGCGCAAGGAACAGCATTGGTCTTTGCCCATGAGAAGATATTGTGGCTGTGCCACTTCGTTCATGTTTCAATTTGAGTAACAGACCTACCCTTGTGAACAAGATTGATATAAGTTCATTGACACCTTTCGATGTTTTTAGTTTCTTTTTCTTTTTAGAATGAACAAAAATCCAAGTGGTAAGCTACCCCCCTAGGTTGGATTTGAGACGAGCTGAGGATGCGTGTGCTGATATGTTTTGTGCACTCTGTCAATCTGTTTAAAAAAACAAATTGATTCTTTTAGAACACAAAAGTTCTGTCTTTGCCTCACAATTGCATAGTCAGCGTTCCCGTTCCCGAGAGCAACTTTTGTCTATTCCTTCTCTTCCTCTGAAGCTTTTGTCCGTAAAACTGTCTGTTTGAGTATCCTTCTATCTCAAACCTGGCTCTCCCTGGGCGTGACCGTAGAGATGTCCTCACCCTTCATTGGGTTCGATGGGCAATGACCGGGTTGTGTCCGGGGTTAGTTGGGGGAAGCTTATTAGGATGGCCAGGCCGAAAGTAACGGGGGAGGCTCGCTTTTATGGGAGGTGGACGGACAACTCTTTTTTCTTATGTTCTCTGTTGTATATGTATATCATGAACATATGTCGTCGTCATAGTCCAGTTTGAGAGCATGCAGAATTACAACCGAAGAAACAAATGTTGAGAAAAATTATTGAACACATAACCTCTATAGAAACCTTACCTTCCCTTCATCTGGTGAAACAACACCTAAAAGAATGATCATTGTCCATCATTTTTTTTCTTCTCCCTTCTTGAAACAAGGAAGGAAGAAAGAAGCAGAGAACGAAGTAAAGAAAGAAAGAAACAAGGTCTTCATAGTAGTAAACCTTCTCTGCCATCAGTTCAATCAACAGGCAGACTGATAGTGAGCAAAGGATATACATAACTAAGCTTGTTTTTCATTATTTTAACTACTTGTGTGTCCTCGCTTGACATCCGACTCTGCCCGTCCTCGGATCTCACCTTCTCTTCTCTTCTCTTCTTCTCCCCATCGTCTTGTCTTATTCTTTCTCTTCTGTGTGTGTGTGTGTGTGTGTGTGTGGGTGTGTGTGTGTGTTCAGCGTTTGTATGCCTCTCGGTCGGTCGGTCGAGATAGATGCCTGTATCTTCCATTGAGTCAACTCATTTATTCGGACCTAGCCATCTCACAAATCTCCATCGACAACCGCAGTCACAGCAGCAGTTTTGACCTTAACCACCACCATCCAGTCCTCCTCGAATAACACTAGTCTCCCTCCGCCGTCCTCGTCTGTTTCTAAGCCTGACTGGCCTCCCCAAACAGACATGTCAAGCACCGTCCGTCCGAATATTCGATCACGGCAAGGTGCAGGCAGTGCGCCTCCGGGAGAGGTCAACAGGGCAAACATGCTTGGCTCGTTCTTGGGGTTGACAGGTAAAGCTGAAGATTCATCGGAAGGGTTTAGCCATGTAAGTCGTCACCGGTTTTCCTCTTCTCCTTCTTCTTCAACCTCCTCCTCCTCCTCTCTCTCTCTTCCTTTCTCTACTTTCCATCTTCTTCCACTTCTTTCCACTTCCTCTTCCTCTTCCTCGTCCTCGTCCTATTTTCTCTAGCCCTCGTTCGCTCTTCCTCTCTTCGTTCCCTTGCAGGACGTGCTGTCCTGGCTGTCAGACAAGTTCAAACGCTAACTCTTTATGTCTCATCCATTTACCCTTCCCCCATGTCTTTCCATCAGCCACGGCTTCATCACCAACCACGTTCAGAACCTCACGTTCAACCCATCGTGTCATCTCCATCGTCTCCACCGTTCAAACCATCGTTCCTCGACATTGACAAGCTCATTCAGATCGCGACATCTCAGCCTCCGCCTTCGCCCCTTCCGTTCCATCTCGCTCCCAGCGGCCATGGCCTCGGTCATAGTTCCGCATCACCAGGAGCAGGGCAAGCGCATGGAAGCCTATCGCGACCTCTGTCGAGCGTAGGATATCCTAACGGACAATCCAGGTCGGCCACTCCTTCGTACAACAGCCACAACATCTCAGCCTCGTCTTCATCCCTCGGCCAAAGTTCAACCGATACGAGGGTCTGCCTGTTTGTTGGAAACGTGAGTTGCGAGACCTGTCTTCCTATCCGTATTCTATCCATCCATTTTTTTTTCCATATCATTCCTCTTTTTCCGTGTTTTTCTCGATCTTGCCTTCTTCGGAGTCGATCGACCGTGTACGTAAGCCTCTTGACTGAAGATGTGCTTTCACTTTCATGACTATGTCTTTCCCATATTTCTCTTTTGCTCTCGGATCTTGCTCCTGCTTTCTCTATGTATCCAGCTGCCGTTCAGAGTCCGATGGCAAGACGTCAAGGATTTGTTCAGGAGAGCTGGAACGGTGTTGCGCGCTGATGTTAGTCTGGGAGCAGATAACCGATCCAAAGGTCATGGCCTTGTTCTTTTGGGCAGTCGAGAGGACGCCATCAGAGCGATCGGTTTGTCCCTTTGTTTTTCTCCTCTTCTTCTCAATCGTCCTCCTTTGATCGCTTCCCTGTCTAACATGTCGGGAAATCTCTTCAATCAGAAATGTTCAATGGGTACAACTGGCAGACCCGAATTCTTGAAGTCCGACCGGAACGACTTCCTCCAGAGTTTGAGCAACACGCCCCCCCTCTCGTTCATCAAAACTCATCGTTCTCCAACAGTACAGCTTCGAGTTCGTTCCCGAATCATGCCAACCAGACCAACAGCAATCTAAACGTAAACTCTGTTGTTCCGTCCTCCTCATCAATGTATCCATCGCATTCAAATCTTTATCACCCCATCCCTGGTCTTGGCACTCCATCGGCAGCCTCGGTGCTCTTCAATCATTCATCGTCTCAGCAGCAGCAGCAGCAACAGCAACATTCGTTCGGATCAGATGGTCACCTACGGTCGAACGATAGTCCGTTCGGTGCTCGGTTGGGAGCTTCGCCAGCTATTCCGCCGATCTCCTCAGCAACAACAAGGTCAACTGCCTCTTCACCAGCGATTTCGACTGCTTCTAGGACGTCAGCTTCTTTGAGCTATGCGCACACTCAACCTTCTCAGTCCGGGTCGCCGTCGCTATCAGCAGCAGCTTTGGTTGACGGTCGGTCGCTTACACCAAAGCCTGTGACAGACCAGTCGACCGTGTTAGAGGAGGCCATGATGAAATCTCTTAGAATAGGAGCAGCAGCAGCAGCAGCAGGGTCGATCGAGCAGGGAGCCAACAAGTCTAAAGGAGGGCCCAACGGGGCGAACGGAGCCTTCAGGTTGGGATTCGATCCGGCTTTGAATCCATCGTCGTCCACGTCTTCGGCAGGAACAGGGCCCGGGGCAAGGTTTGGTAAGGATGGACCGCAGGGGATGGGCGTTGGATCCGGAGAGATAGGAGTCGGAAAAGTGTTGTTCGTCGGAAACGTTAGTGACCTCTCTCTTCCTTACCTTATCTTCATCGGACCTGAGCGGGAGAAATAAGTCGATAGCCGATCTGATCATCTCTGTATCTCAATCGTTATAGCTTCCTTTCCATATTCAATGGCAAGACCTCAAGGTAAATCTCAGTTCTACCTATCATTTTTGTCAACGTCGAGTCAAAAGACTGTTCCTGAGGTTTTCTTTCTATTTCCTTCTGCTCCTCAGGATCTCTTCCGAACGGCCGGTAACATCACTAGGGCGGATGTAGCTCAAGGGTTAGACGGACGGAGCAAAGGATTCGGAAGCGTTGTGTTTGGGACAGAGGCTGATGCTCTAAATGCTATCGGGATGTTCGATGGGTACGTATCTCCTTTGTCTTATACTCTACATCCTGTGCTTGTTGGTTTATCCTGAGGTGTTTGTGTTTCCGTCACTATACGATATCTACCAGTTACGAAATAAACGGCCGGAAACTTCAAGTCCTGCCCGAACAAACAAACTTGATTCAACCTTCAACCCAACCTCAGCTCCAATCCAACCTAGCTTCCAATTTTTCTCACTTTTACGCTTCTGGTGGATCACACCAGCATGTTCATCAGCTTCAACCTCAACACCAGGTTCCCAACCGTCTAGGCAATCCCTTGGGCTCGTTCGATTCTACCCAGCGGTATGATCTTCCTACGTCTCCACTTTACGGACCCTCCGGCCAAATCTTTGCAGGTAACGCTCTCTCTGCATCTGTTCCTAGTCTTGGCGGAAACGGGCATCAGCTAGCTTCATATGGTAGCCATGGAGTTGGTTTCTTTTCGCAGCATGGAGAGCTTGTAAACCCTTATGGCGCACTTCAAGCTCAGTCCGGTAGTCAGAGTCAGTCTATTCAACAGCTCAATCTCAGGCAACAACAGCAACAACAACAACAACAACAACAACAACAACAACAACAGCAGCAACGTCATATGTCATCTCAGCAACAAAGATGGCCTCAACCTTTGCCCTCTCTCATTTCTAAGGCAGACAAGAAGACAGAGGGTGGGCAGGCTCAATCAGAATCATTGAATAGGGCATTTGATGTGATTGATACGAAGAATGGTGATGATAAGATCACTACTTCACGAAAGCAGCCGACTCAGCCACCACAACAGCAACAACGGTCGTATCACCGAGCGAACGCACCTCACCCTGGACGAATAGATCTCCCACAACCTTACTTTGCAAGTCATCCGTTCTCGACCATGAGTCCGATACAGGGCGGAGGAAGAGGAATGCCTTTGTTGACACCTAGTATGCCTAGCTTCCAATTCAACGCCTTCCCGGTATGTCAGCTCTTTTTCTGTTCCTTTTTCTCCTCTTCTTTCTTCTTCTCTTCTGGATCTGTCATCGTCTAAGGGGATCTCTTCTTGCCGTTTGTCGTTACCTTAAGACCCCTCCGGTGTTCCCACAGTTCTTGTCACCAGGCCTAGGGCCAATGTCTCCCTCACTTCAGTCTCCGCCGATCTGTCATCCGTTCTTGAATCCCGCACCAGGTGCACCCCTGATGTTCCCCTCGAACGTTACTCCAGGACCTGGCCCAGGCCCTCCACCTCTTCACCCCCACGCTCAGCAGGCGACATCAACGAACAGTCATCATCATGCTGCAGACCTTATCCAACATCACGGACATAACCCAATGTTCCCACCGATGACACCTTCAGGCTTCACTCCTATTCATTCCAGAATGGAAACCCCGGGAAGTGTCTACTTCGGAGGAGGTGTTGTCATGGGAGACGGGTCTTCACGGTCCGGGTTCGGAGGGAACGACGTGGGGTCGGTTGGTGCCGTCGGATTCAGGTCGACGATGCGTCCTATTGAAGAACGCTCGATCGTAGGAGCAGGTGTGAGTACAGGGCCATCAGTCACCGGAAGTTCAGGAGGAAAAGGATTGGGCTCTACAGGGTCTTCCCAGGTCTCGGGTGGATATCCGTTCCCTGTCCTCTCGGATGAAGACGTCGATCGCGCTCATCGAGAGGAGGCGAATGATCAGATGAGAAGTGAACAAAATAATGAGGTCGAGTCGGGCCTGGAGATTGACTCGGCTGTTTCAGAAATTGGACAGAAAGGTTCGGATGAGGCGAGCGGTTCTGTGAGTGCGTCGGAGAGGCGAAGCAGCGAGGGGTTGCCATGAACAATATCTGTTACATCTTTTTTAAAAAAAAAAACCTTATCTCTCTCCACTTTGTTTTTATCTTCTTCTTCTTCTTTCGGTTACCTTTCTTGGGGGTTTCTCTTGGTGTTCCGTTCCCATCTCGTGGTTTTTGGGGGTTTTCTTTTGTCCATCTGGGTTTCTCTTAACTATTCTTTCACCTGCAGCAAATCGCACATCTATTCGAGGTTTCATTATAATCCCTTTGCTCTTCTTTCTATCGCTTCTCGACCTGTTCAAATCAACGGGACCTTTCTCTCTCGTTTCTCTCACCTCTTATTCCACAGGTCTTTATTTGCCCTCATCTTGTTTTCTCTCTCTCTTGATACCTATCGCCTCGGATCTATCTGAATGGAAAGGAGAATGATAGATGTCCGTGAACGTGTGGATGTGTGTGTCGCGTGCGCAAGATTCGTTGTTTTGTCTCCGCCTGACGCGTTAAATAAGAAAAAAAGAGAGTCTCGTTCAACTTCTACATTGAACTACATCCCGCCTCCCCTTTCGGTCTTTTCTTCATCCCGCCCTCTTCATTTGTTTTGGTCTCTGTTCCTTTTAAACGGATACACAACATTGAAAAGAAGAGAACAGAGGGCGTTCAGGCTGTTATATATCTATCCAAGAGGTTTTCCATCTGACAAGTGTATATCCGTACCTCAATCAGCCTAAACGTCGGAACGCTCTATATCCGGATAGGTTTGTTAATTCCTGTTCTCTCCGAGGAAGATCACAAAGTGGTACGTCTCCTGTCCTCCAGTTGGTCGCATCAGGGAAACTATCAACGGCCGTTTGAGTGCTCGATAGTGTCGTTCAAAGCGGCTTTTGAAAGATGAGGGTTGAGACCTTTCAGATTCATATCTCGGATCACCAACCGGACGTGTCTCAATTCTTACCTCCGAGTTCTTGAGTGTTAACTGATCCCTGTTCTTCTCTTAATTCTCGGTTCTCTCAATCAGAGAGATGTCTCCGGGACGTCATGTCATAGATAATTTTAACCCTTCGACTCCTACACGAAAATCACCGCATCCATCGTCCAACTTCAAGACCAATGCTTCATCGTCACCGGCTTCACCAACGTCCCCAGCTGGTTCGGAGATAGGGCAAGATCTCAACAACACTCCTTCGAAAAAGACGTCGGGCAAGCAGACAGCCAGGACGAGGAGACAACGAGGCGGGAAAGGAGTGGTACAGTATCAGTCTCTGGAACAGCTTCTCGCTCAAGCCGGTACGTCTTCTCTCTCCTTGTTCTAAAAGATGGTTTCGTTTCGCTGATTTGAGCATGTGATGATGGCCTCTATTCTTTATGCACGTCTGTGTTTTCGTGTGCGTGGGTACTGTCAGGCTATAAAGAGACAAGAGTGATTACTCCAGAGAGTATCCGGATTAAAGAACGTGCTGCCTGGATCCGGGCTCAAGAAGAGGAAGAGCAACAAGAAGAGACGCTCGCGCGAGCCTCGAAAGAAGTTTCAGAGATTGAGCGATTCTTGTTCGAAGACCACTTCTCATCCTCGACCAACACGGATCTGGAGCTTGATTCGAGCTCTGACACAGAAACGAACACAGTCAAGTCACCATCAAAGTCAGGGTCGGGGTCAGGGTCAAATAGGCCCGCTCGAGAGGACGACGAACGAGGTGGTCGGGGAACTGCGAAGGTAAGGGACCCTTGGAGCACTTTCGATCATAAGGCAGGCAGCCTACAGTACCATTATCAGCAACGTAACAAACAACTGCACCATCGTCCCTCAAAAGAGTGGGGTTCATCATCGAACGCGATTATGTACCATTATCCTGCGGACGCGTTCTCTTTAGTCGATCATCCGGATGCAGAAAGGACAGCTACGTCTGTGCCTTCCTCCCAGGATATTCAGGGTCATAGTATTGATGATAACGCAAACAACTGTCAAAACGAAGAAGAATGTGGCTCTCTATCTTCCTCACTCTCGACCTTCTCCGCGGCGGACACGATCATACTATCTCCTCCTGACTTGAACGTTCAGGCGTTCGAGAATGAAAGCGCGAGTGAAGACGACGAAGACGAAGATCAAACTTATGCGACATGGTCTATCCCGTCGAACGAATCGGCTGAAGATCTTCGGATGTCGCAAGCTTCTTCAAGAACTATTCGACCTCTCAACCGATCTATCCATCGTGACCAAACGTCACTACCACTGTCGCATTCTAGACCTACTCCACAGGCGTTGAAGACCTTGATATCGGACGTCAAAGGGAATGAGGGCTCGTTCGCTCATTCGGAGGCCGCACGATCACTACGTCGAATATCCTCTCTCGCTCAACTTCCTGTCAAAAACCCTGTATCATCGTCCACCAAACCAAAATTCTTCAGCGCATTCACATTGTTTTCATCCTCCTCATCCTCTTCGAATGAAGCCACATACAAGCGACCAAATTCCTCTACACGGTCTATCACAACAGACCAAACCGGAGACACGCTTTTGAAGAGAACACTCCGTCATACAGCATCAACACCCGCTCTTACCCGAGGTGCAGGGACTTCGAACTCTTTGTTGCAAGGCGTGCCTCCTCTTCCTACTGGTTGGTTGGAGAAGATAAAAAGCGCACTTCAATCGACCGTCTCATCAACGTCATCATCGATGATACCGTCCATGTCTGGTCTGAAGTCTAAAGGCGTCTCTCCATCACAAACACAGTCTGCTTCCCCTGTTGTTCTTTCTCCCCCACTTTCTTCCTCTTCTTCTTTCAAAAACATGGCAGATGAGAACAATGTCTCGGTTCATCTAAGATCAGCCCCACTCGTTCCTAAAGTGACACCTTCTACTGTCGTTTGTGGCTCGGAGGAAGGAGAAGATCTCCCACCTTTTTCTTCCCTTAGTCTTGCCAATCAATTTTTTGAATCAGGACCTACATCAATATCTTCCTCGATAGATTCTCATGGGCCTGTCTCGGAACCTATTCCATCACCCGTTCTCACGCCAAAGATCTCGTTTGGCGAAGGCGAAGATTGGTCTAGGACAACTTGTTCTGGCTGGGTGTGGGCAGAAGGAACAGACGGCAGAGAAGAGGACGGTTGGTACGCTACGCCAATGTGCCTGTCCGACGATTTCTCTCTGGACAGTTCCCTTCCTCCTCGATCTCAGGCTGCTACCGTCTCTCCTTCGTTCTCTTCGTTCACTGATTCTACGGCTCCAACCGTGTCAGACACCTCGACGACCGCAGGAGGATTTCGACCAGGGATCCTACGTGCACAACGGTCCATCAAATCCCTCCGCGAGACTCTAGCAGCCGACTCTACCGCCCAAGCAATGGCGCGCGCTCAAGCCGATATCGAAGCCGCTGCTGCTGCTGAAGCTGCCGCTGCTGCGATCAGTCAAGCTTCCATCTTCAAGACCTCTAATCGACGACAGAACAAAGCTTCATCCCCTGTGTCAATCAGGTATCGGAACTACCCTGTTCCCATTTTCTGTATCTCGAGTCCAGACACGTTGGAATTAGGTCTCCCACCACGAGAATTAGACGTAGAGGAGGAAGAGAGAAGGGCTTCAGCTTTGGTAGCTTCGGCCTTATTAGCTTCGAGAAGAGATGGTGAAGATGAAGGCTGGGGTGGAGGAAGGCGAAAAGCGGAGAGAAAAGTGAGGAAGGCAAGAAAAGGGACAGGAAGGAGAAATTAAGCCAATCCCTCAAGATCAGCCTCTCGACTTCTGTTTCAATCCTTCTATTTCGTTCTGCTTCACACTTTCATTCGTTCTGTTTCTTCTTTCCTTGTTTGTATGTGTTCTGTTGCAAGTTGCAACCTCCTCTTTTCTCTTTCTCTCAAATACCTTCACGTCGTCATGCAAATCATCAGTCTACGATAACATTCTTCAAATCCACTAATTCTGCAATCCTTGCCCAAGATTCTTTTTCATATTCTCACGTTTTGCCTCTCCCTCTTCAGGAGTTTCATTTGCATTTTATATACCCTCTCTTCGGTGCTTAACGGTTGTTCATCAACTTCTTCCCGTTTCACACCCTTTCGTCTCTTCGTCTCATGTTTTCTCCCCCTTCACACTTCCATCTCTATTTACGATCCTTCCAGTCTCTCTTCTGGCTGAGCTGTCGAAACTTCACGATGACACGTTTTTTCTTTTTTGCCTTCTTTGGTTTCCTCATATCTTCACAAGAACAAAGAAAGGATAAGAGAGAAACCATGCGTCCGCAAGCAAACATTGAATCTCATAGATAAAGATGACAAGAAGAAAGAAAGAAAGAAAGAAGGAAAGAAATAGAGAAAAGACCCAAAACGATAAGAGGACAAAGACAAAGAATATCGAGTTAAAAAACAGATGAAACGAGAAAGGGTTAGGAACTTCAAAAGGAAAATCCGGACAGAGAAAAAGTCGATCCTAGAGAGCAGAATGGGAACGAGCGTGTAACAAGGGACAAGATTGAGAGAATATTACAAATATGTCAGAAGCGTGTTGAAGTAAGGGCCGTTATATCTACTATGAATGAATGAATAACAGAGGATACCAGAATGACTGAAGAGAGATGAACGGAGAGGGTGGCTAAGAGTCAGAACGAGAAGGGATGATTATTCTTGTTCCTCTTTAGTTCTCGCCATCCAAACTCTGAGGGGTTCAAAACAGGTCAAATGAGTTGCGATTCTTTGACGCTGACCTGAAGATACGAAGAAATGATACGACTTACTCCGTACTTTCGCAGGACCTGCCTGCCGATTCCGTCATTCCACTCCTCGACTCGTCGTCTAGCCAAGATGCTCACTGTTTTGATGGGGCGAAGGCATGTAATTAGAACTTGTAAAAGAAAAGATATGAGGCAAAAAGTTGACCATACTAGTGCTTCCAGAAGTACCGACAAAGCCGGTTCCAAAGGACAGAGCGATCGAATCGATTAGAGTTGGGTACCTGTGTTGCACGCGGTGACAACCTTCCCGTTAGCAATCCAATATACAAACACAGAGAAGAGTGAGGTTGCCGAACGAACCAAAGTCCGTTCTTCTCGATAGTCAATTCTTTGTCATGGTCCAACATGATCCATCCCAATTCTCTGACTTGTTGCAAGAAACTCTCATCATGCTCATCTGTCGTGGCCAACACATGAGTGGTCTTGATGCCCTTCTCTTCGAGAAGTAGCTTCTGAACCTCGGCTACTCTGTTGGCATAATTCTCGAGAGGAGCATAGCAGTTCTTTTCGCTCGTCCCTGCAAGCTCTTCTGCTGACAGATCCTTGCAGATATCACCGATATCACTTCTCCGGATGTGAACGGAAATAAACTGTAGATTGGTGACAGTGTGAGGCTCAACTCTTAAGTGACCGCAAAGAATTAAACAAGTTAAGAAGTGACTCACTGGAGGTATTCGTGCCCCCTTCTTGTCCTTGACTTCGAACGCCCTCCTAAGATATCCCTTAGTCATCTCTTCGATTTCTGGCTCCCATCTCATGTACTTTCCTACAGTCTCCCAAGCTCCCACCTTTCCGAGCTTGCCTCGGCCAGTCCAATCATATCTGGCGTCACCTTCAGCCTCTCCAAGATTGTACAGGAAATCGATGTAAAGGACGTGATCGTCAGGAGCAAGCTTCGGCTGCTCCCGGTGTCGCTCGGTAAAGTAGGACGGAACTTGATTTAGGTAGAATTGGGTAAAGGCGTTAGGCAAAGGCTTGAACAGGGCGGCGAGGGAGGCAAAGTGAACAGATGTCCAATCAATGACAGGTCGGAAAGTCACAGGAACAGGTGTGAAGTATGGTTCTGGAGGGATAGAAAGTTTGATCATGCGAATTAGTGTTTGCGCTTCGTTGCCTAAACCGGATGCAAGACTCACTAATCTTGTATGCATCCAATTGGTAGCACCTTCTTCCATCTTCTTGCTCTTTGTTCTGTACTTCTTCCTCCTGATCCAACGTCTTTGGCTTATGCCAGTCTGGGTTGGTCACCATCCAAATACTCCATCCTCCGATTTCTTCCTCTACGGGCGCAATAGTATCCTCCTCTTGCCCAACCAAGAGTTTACCAGAGATTCTAGTCTTGAGCTCAGAGATTTGAACAAGAGGTATGCCGATAGAATGAGACAATCGGCGGAGATCGAACACGGTGTCGAACGGAAGAGAAGGCGGAATGTGATCTGCGTCATCAATGTACCGAAGGTGACGCGCAGGCGGGAAAGGGAATAGAATGGGCGTCCGGTTGGTCAAGAGACCGAGATGGATCACTAAAGCGAAAGAGAGAGAGAAGAACGATAAGCAAGGCATTGTCTGAAATTAATGAACAAAAGAAAATAGAGGCTTACAGTTGGCTCCCATCATCACATCGTTTGCTGGTTGTACCGACAGATAAAGAGCAACCGAATTAACCACCACGCGTAGAGACAGAAATATGAGGCGACCGACTTACTCCATCCAGAATGAAAGCCCGACATGATGTAATTCATATCCGGACGAAGGTTCTCTATTGTGTAAGATGATAAAACAAACGAAAGTCTCAGTATATGCCTTGAAGACGGAACACATGCTCATGCGAGAGACCGGCTGTCTGTGTCTTTCCAAAGAATGCTTCCCGCATACAGTCTGACTCCAAAAGACGGCATCTGGACGGCATGAGGAGGGCTGAACTGGAACAAGAACACAGCAAAGGGAAAACCGACCTCGGAAGTTGTCCTTCTTGCCGTAACTTCTGAGTGCACCGTCACTGGCGTTCTTTCCAGCCCAGGGAGTGGCGCTACCCCACTGGACCAGACTAGAGACTGAGCTCGCTCCGTCAACGACTGAATCATGAGCAGTCTCGTTGATGAACGGAAGAAGGACGAGAGCGAATGTGATGAGAATTCCACCGATGATGATCTGGGTAGAAAGAAGAAGGGCAAGGAAGAGAAAGGACGGAAGAACAGGACAAGAAAAGTAAATCGGATATTCGAAATAACATATGCATCCAATCGAATCGCATTCGGACGCACCAGCTTGTTTAACGGAAGGGTACGTTTGGGTACCCAGGATGACACTCTTGATCCTATAGGCTGGTATGCAACTGCCATCTTGCTGAGATCCAAATGGGTCTACGGGACTAGAACGAAAGACGAAAACGAAAAGACTGTGTGTCGGTGGTCTGTGGATAAGAAGATGGACGGACGGAAGAAACTTGGCGGTCCAGAAGATTAAGACTATAAGGAACAAGATTGGTGCCTGATAGAAGCGCAGCAGAAAAGCTTAATCGGTTCCTCGATTACCTAAGAAACGCGTCGCGTCGTGTCGATCGTCTTCGCGTCGCGTCCAGATTGTGGTTGCTCATCTAACGATCTTTGGTACAGTCTTCAACAAAGATCAGCACTCAGCACTTGGCAACTAGCTCTCAAGTCTTCATAAGGACAAATAGTATAGAGTCGAGTGCCTCAAATGGAGGCTATGGCGTCTTATATCCTCCCGATCGACCAGCCTTCAGTACACAGAATCACATCGGGACAAGTCGTCACTGATCTTCAAACTGCTATCAAGGAGCTCGTCGAGAACGCGCTTGATGCAGGCTCAACCTCGGTCGAGATTCGCTTCAAAGATTTTGGCCTCGAATTGATCGAGGTCATCGATAATGGGTCAGGCATCAATAAGGTGGACTATCCATCAATAGGTCTGTTTCCTTGTCTCTGTTTCTTGTTCAAACGTCATTAAAGGTGCATTGGCTAATGATGTGATCTGTTCATTCCGATCACGTAGCCCTCAAACATCACACGTCTAAATTAACATCGTTCGCTGATCTATCTTCAGTCAGCTCGTTCGGATTTCGAGGAGAAGCTCTATCCTCACTCTGTGCGTTGAGTGAATCCGTCGAGGTCGTCACCGCAACGCAACAGGAGGCGCCTCTAGGAACAATCGTTACGTTCAACAGGCTGGGTCAAGTAGTAGACTCGACCAAGACGGTTGCTAGAACGGTGAGTCCTCACTACATTCTCTTTCGTTTATCGATCCATCGGTGTTCTCTTCCGATGCACCCAAGCTGACTTCTTCATCTTTTTATTAATTAATTAAATTGAAACGCGTGTAGAGAGGAACTACTATCACTATCAGAAACATCTTTCAGCCAGTTCCTGTTCGAAGATACGAATTCAATAAGAATGCCAAAAGGGAATTCGCCAAAGCGCTGCATCTTCTGAATGCTTATGCGCTTGTAGGCTGCTTGACCGGGATGGACGTCAGGCTTTTAGTAGTGGGAATCGGCAAGGGCAAAGGGTCGTCAGTATCTTCTATTTTTCCCTATTTTATTCATCGCACCATACTTTTGTAGAACTGATCGTCTTTTCAAGTTTACTTTTGAAGAAAGCGAACAGTTCACCTACAAACGACCTCTTCGACCTCTCTCAAGAACACAATCTCTGCCCTCTGGGGTCCGAAGGCATCGATTGAGATGCAACCCATTCTCCTCGAGCTTGAACTGACAGATCAGGATGATTTGCAAGTTCTTTTGTCTCGCCGCTCATATCATTGTTATTGTGCAAGCGTTCGATTCATCTGCTCATCTGTGTCTTTCCTCTTGTTAATTCCAGAACAACACGGATGTACACACTCAAAGGCATGATATCCTTAGATAGCCACGGTCGATCATCGCCTGATCGTCAGTTTTATTCCATTAAGTATGTGCTCTCTTTAGTATCTCCATGTACTCTGAATTGTCACCGATTCACCTTGTCCCTCCTTTCCACCTGATATGAAGTGGAAGACCTTGTAACACTTCGAAAGTAAGCTAGCCTGCTTCTGACATCTTACAGTTTCAGATGTTACAGATAGAGCTGTTTAGCCTTGTGAGAACTAAGTTTTGTCTGATTCACCTCGTTATCTGCGCTCTTTATAGTTGGCAAAGATGATCAATGAGGTATACCGGTCGACGAATCCCAATCAGTCGCCTGTAGTGATTCTAGATCTTCAGCTTCCCAAAAGTCTGTCTTTCTTCAGTTTGGGACTTCTCTTGACTATCTATCGTTTGGCATCTCCTGGGCAAACCTGACCTTGAAAATCTCATTGCCTAATACATCTTCTCAATAAAATCCATTCAGCTGCGTGCGATGTAAACGTAACTGCAGATAAGAGAACGATCTTTTTACACGATGAAACAGACGTTATTGATGGATTCAGAGTAAGCTCATTCGTCCTGCTTCTTAGACTCGTCCCTGATTCTCTGTCTACCTTCTGTAGTCATACATCATTCTCAGCTCGGAAACTAACACAGATCCTGCTAATTTGAATACAAAAATATCTTGGTGACCAAAGTCAAAGCTCTTGACTTTCTTCTCTCATTCATCTTCTAATTCTTTCCCTCTCCCTCGTTCTTCGACTCAAACCGAATTACAAGATGAACCCCAACAGATTCCTGATCCTGAGGAGACGTCCGCTCCAAGTACCCAGTCCAACTCAATGACAAACCAGAGGTCGTATGAGCGCTCTGACGCAGGAGGGCAAATAAGTATCCTGTCGATGTTTGACAAACGTTCGCCGGAGAGAGAAGAGAAGCTAGACGGTAGCACAGAAGAGATCGAGGATCGGCTTGGACAACATGATGTAGGAGAGTTAGATACCCAGCTGGCAAACGATGGACAGCTGGAAGGTGAAGAAGAGTTAGATGTTGATGACCTTTCGGAATCGGTCGATTTCGACTCCCCTATTCGATCCCATGATCAAAGGGAAACTCTTGGTCACCGTCAAACACCCTTGTCTTTTGCGCAGGACCAAGAAGGAGGGGAGGAAGACCGAGCGGACAACAAAGGTACGAAGCGAAAGGTCGTTGATTCAGAAGAGGATCACAGCGATGACGATGACGAAACAGATGGCTACTCTAACCCTGGTCTCGACATTCCTGAACTACCAATTGCTCAACAAGAACAGGAGGAAGAAGAAGAGGGTTGCGCGCCTCTCCTATCTCGCTTTCGAACTCATAAACCTCACTCTCCTACTTCTTTACCTTCTCCTCCGGTCTCTTCTCAAGCTACTCCTCGCCGATTGGCCCAACTGCCTCAAATGGCTCTACGCTACTCTTTCTCTTCCGTCCATTCATATTATCGCCATCTACATTCATCGTGTCCCACTTCCGACATTATACGAACAGCACCAACAGTTTCTCAAGAGGAGCAATTAACAGAAGACGATCTGCAGATATCGGATATCAGATCTTCGGCAGCGGAAGAGACATTGAACCGAATTGTGCTAAAGTCGGATTTTAAACAGATGAGTGTATTGGGTCAATTCAACCTGGGCTTTATTATCACTAGTAAGCGAGGAAGAGAAGGCGGAGAAGATTTGTTTATAGTCGACCAACATGCAGCGTACGTGTCCTCCAATTATCACAGCCTCCCTCTTGAGTCTGATTTATATGTCTTGTGATGGATCGTTTGATTGGAAAAATTTGTCATCTCTCTGAAATGCACCCTGATACAGAGACGAGAAAGTCAACTTTGAGCTCCTCCAAATAAATACCAAGATCCAATCTCAAAAGCTCATACGGTCAGCATTTCGCTACCACTTTCTTTTAATCCTCTCGCAGCCGCGTAGCTTAATTCTATTAGATTTTTTTGGAATTGCCCTTAAAATCATTCAAATTTCTAGGCCTCGGCCACTAGAATTATCAGCTGTCGACACTGTCCTCGTACAGGACAATCTACCCATCCTCCGCAAGAACGGGTTTGACGTCGAATTTTCTTCTCCTGCTATTGATCATGACGACGACGATGATGATGAGGAGGCTGAGTCAGGACCAAGAGACAATGAAGAAGGAGGCAGTTGGAACCCTACTAGAGTCTCACTCTGCGCTCAGCCTGTCAGCAAAGAAACCGTATTCGATTTTCAGGGTTCGTCTTCTCTTCAGTCTAACAAACTTCTTCTTACATGAAAAGAAAGCAAACGCTCAATCCACATAACACTCTTCCACTTGAATCTCAGATCTTGAGGAACTTCTTCACTTGATTAGAGAGTCGCCTTTAGGCGAGATGGTTCGTTGCTCGAAAGCTCGACGGATGTTTGCTTCAAGGGCGTGTAGGAAGAGTATCATGGTTGGGAAGCCGTTGACGAAGCGACAGATGCTCAAGGTAAGTGGATTTCACTTCTGTTACGCGCACTCTGAAATTCATGGTGAACGATGTGGATTTTCCCTCTCTACAATCAGGTGTTGGAGAACATGGGACGCATCGATCAACCATGGGTATGACTTTCGTTTCTTATTTAATCTCAAAAAACCCAACCCTCTGATGCCAATCATCTTTCCCCTTTCTCGTCATTCAGAATTGCCCGCATGGAAGACCAACAATGCGCCATCTGACCCACCTTGGTCCACCTAAGAGAATGTCTGCTCGAAAGCTTAATTGGGACCATTTCTATCGGAACGATGATAATTGAAACTTTCATCTGTTCCGCACATCATTTTTCACGAAGCTCATCTCTCTATGGCCCTTGATGTCGCAGCAGGCTTTAGGCGCGTTTAAATATTGGTTTGCCATCATATGCGGAATGGCGAACACAATGAATCCTCCATGTAATATATATATGTATAGAACAAAAGGATGTCAGAAAAAAAGATTAACAAATACAAAACAGCCCCCTCTGTCATCTCGCTTCTAAACTTGATGTGACTTCTTTCAGACTGCGCTGTAATCCATCTTGGTCTCGTGCTTCTTAGCATCTTGGAGCTTACGGACAGCTTTCATAAAGTCCTCTTGAACACAATAGTCTCTCTCTGTATTTCATAAGTGGAAGTCGAAAGGCCATTCGGTAAGGAAAGGAATAAAGATATGGACTCGGAAAGAACAGACACGAACCTTCTCGAATGGCAAACATGCCGGCCTCGGTGCAAACGTTTCGGAGATCAGCTCCGTTGAATCCGTCCGATAGCTGTCGAGAGCGACATGAGAACAGAACCGGACATTAGATTACCTCGGAGAAATAAGAATGATGATATGAAACAAAACATAACGAGGACATACCTTGACCATAGCTTCATAATCAATTTCACCTTGCTTATTCACTGGTCGAGCGTGAATCTGCGAGATACCCCGGATGGAAACAGACAAAAAGAGCGACAGAGACATTATACCAGTGAACAGTCAGTTGTTCTGGTATCCTGCTCTATAAGTTTTGACCAAGATCAAAGGCAAAGATATACCTTTAAAACTTCCATTCGGCCTTGCTCGTTAGGTAATGGGATCTCGATCTTTCTATCCAGTCGACCGGGTCGAAGAAGAGCCGGGTCGAGGGTGTCTGGCCGGTTAGTGGCCATGATCAACTTTGTTCGGCCGAGAGAATCGAATCCGTCCATCTGGTTAAGTAGCTGTTCATGTCAAGGTTGTTCAGACCAGAATCAAGCCACAAGAGAGAAACCCCATGATCAGACTAGTTGGTCGGGATAGATCTACATGAACCAAGACCAAACGAACCTCCATTAATGTCCTCTGAATTTCTCGGTCCGCACTTGTTCCTTCAGAAAACCGTCTGCCACCGATAGCATCAATCTCATCCATGAAGATAATGCACGGTTCGTGCTCCTTGGCATATGCGAACATCTCTCTGATCAATCGGGCCGATTCTCCAATGTACTTGTCAACAATCTATATATGAAGGCGCAAACGGAGTACTTCTGAACAATCAGTTGAGCTGTTTGGACTGAGAGTAATGAACCCCTCAAATCGAGAAACGAACCGCTGAGGAAACAACTTTCAAAAAGTTGGTGTTCATCGTAGCTGCCACTGCTCTAGCTAACAAGGTCTTTCCTGTTCCTGGGGGTCCATAAAGTAGCACACCTTTGGGAGCTTTGATTCCAACTCGCTATGTTACAAATGGAAGGTAGTGATGATTAGACCGTGTCAGAGAAGCTTGATCTTACAATCTCCTCCCTACGACGCGTACGTACAGTGAAAAGTTCTGGGTTCATCAACGGCAGCTCAATCACTTCCCTTAGCTCTCGGACCTGGTCACCCAATCCTCCGATTCCCGCAAAAGACACTCCTCCAGGATCCTCAAGAGACATCGAGTATACAAGCGGGTCGACCTCTCGAGGTAAGATTCGCATTATTGTTAGCGTCGTCATATCTAGCGAGACTCGGACACCCGCAATTAGCTAATAAAGACAACCAAACACAGAGAAATCAGCGAGAGGAAGGGTTAGCCACGCACACACAAGAGCAACTCAAAAGACGGAAGAGACGGACCTTGTCAACAGGAAGCTGAGGTCGATATGATACAACATAACGCGGTCCAGAGGAGGCCTTCACAATGACTACATGATCCATCAAAGGTGAGGAGGAAAGAGCACATTCAGGAACCAGCTCGTTCAAGAACACGCGTCTATGCCAACTGTGAATCATCTGCCGAATGGTGTATTGTTCGCCTTCTAGCTGGAAGGTGAAGATCCCAGACCAACAGAAGCTTCAACAAGTAGAACATAAACCGAAAACTCACATCGTTCGTCATCAAGCTTTTTTAGTACCTCTCCAATGATCTGTCCCACACTTTGGAGAGCCTTGATGTCATCTTCGCTTTTGATGAATGCAGCGTCTAGATCTTTGATTGAGAATCGGACTGTATAGAGAAGAGACATGATCAAAAATAATTCATGAGTCCTGAGCTTTGAGATCAGACGACGTCCGCAAACATAACGGAATCAAAGGCACGAACGATTCTTGACGTTTTCCGAAGTAGCGTTATGATCCTTAAGTTTCTACTCGTGTCAATCGACCCAAGATGCCAACAGACCAGAATACAATTATGTTTGGACCACGACAAACGATCACACAAGAAACAGGTTTACGGATCAAACGTCAGTATCTGCTCATGTATGGTTCTGATCTTCATCGTCTGATCAATAAGAGACATCTAGAGTCTCGAACACTCACCTGTCTGTAGAGTCTCAAGGCGGTAGCCTTCTCGTCCGAGACGGTTCTTGCAGGTGCAGCAGAAACAGAAGAGGTAGTATCGGTTGGGGCAGAATCCACTTGCATGATGTGCTCAAGCTGATTCTGTGCGTTCTATTGGTTGAAAGTATGTATGAGAGCGTGCTGGTGCAGAGGAGAACGGTGGAAGGTATAAGAGATGGGATGATCTCTCATGGCCACAGTCCATCTGGACAGGTGGAGATTCTGCCCTCTGTTGGTTACGTGTAACTAATTGAGCTACGGTTACTAACCCGCAAACGGTCGTTGCCTGTACTTTTTGTTCAGAGAACGACGTCAAAAGAACTTGAGAGGCAATCCATATGAATGCAACATAACATAGCTTGATCCAAGCCTGTTCAGAGAGCTGAACAAAGCAAAGCGTCAAGATCCTGAATTCGGTCTTGGTCAATTTCCACAAGAAAAAAGTCTCAATAGATTGAGATAGTTCTTTATTGCCCTCTCAGGTTCAGATACCCGTACATCTAGGCTTCAAGCGATCAACCTATCCCTCTTTGGTCTCGATTGTGGTGAAATGAGTTCCTACATTGTAAACACGGCCAGAAATCTTGTGTCTAGACCTCGGATTTGTGTCTGTCGATCCTTCGTCGCTCGGTCTGCTCATTCTTCTCTTCCCAACACAGCCAGAAATTTTGGCCGACCTTCGAGAGAATCGAGAGATCCCAAACCAAGAGCTGGTGCGAACCTAAAACACGGATTGGCAGATGAACCGATACTGGATGATATCGTATCCAGCTCACAGGCATCGAAATCGACACCTCTGGGGACTGATGCAGCTACCTCTAACCGAGCAGGCCAAACCCTCTTTGTACGTCACTCGTTATACATGTTCTTGTTCCTTGTGCTTTCTGTTATAACTCTTCCTTGTCCGATTATGTTACGTATGAATAATGAACTAAAAAGGTGGCAGGAATTCCAAAAGTGGCACGTGAACAATACTTGACCGAATACTTCGAGAACTTGGGAGTCATTGTGCGAGATGCATTTGTGCCTTCGGCTTATAATCAGAATGGGCAGAGGAGAAGAAACAATCGAGGATTTGGATTCGTTGAGGTCGGTTCCGTGAAAGAACATCAACAACTCATGAAATTGGTAGGTTGCTAGAGATTTCTTATATCGTCGATGTATCATGAACAAGACCCATCTCTGACACTTGACTTGCATTTATGTATATCTACAGTTCAAGACGAAGAAGATCGAATTCGACCTGAAGGTTTGTTTCCTTAAAACATACAAAGTCTTTAGAGTGCGCTAACGAATTGACTGTTGTACTCTTTACACCGCTCTTATATAAACACCGCCTTTGGAAGCCTGCCAAATGGGATATCGATCACGCCCGACTTCACGGCGCACCTACTTCTTCTCCTTTGGCCAAGTCTGAAACTGAATCGAAGGGTTCGAAGGCAAAGCCTAATGGGAAAGCGCGCTCAAAACCAATGGCTGAGCAGGAAGAAACGGAAAAGAAAAAGAAGAGGAGAAAGATACCATTTTTCCCCAAACATTGAATATTTTCATGTTTTTTATGAACGTATCCCTTGGTTCCCCAAAATCGACAGGAAAGAATCGAAGCTTGAGAAAGGAGATGTTTATGTTTTCATCGAATAAAAAGATTTTCTACGAGTAATTGATACAACGATTATGTCCGCTCCTTTCAAACAACTCAGTGATCTCCAACCTCTTTCCCAACCATGCCGTGATCGACGATCCCATCGACACTTCCAACTTCCTGGTCTGGCTTTTGGTCCTTTCCAAAGTTTCCTTTGGCGTAATCGTCTGCGATATTGTGATCGGTGGGCTATGGTCGATGACGACGGAATCAGATATCCAGATCAGAACGGAATTAGAGAACATGGAGCGTGAACGTGAAGAGGACTAACTTGTTTGTTGGCAGAAGGTACAACTTTCTTTGTCCCTGCTGGTTGCCTAGGATATGGTGAAAAGAGGACGATACAGACAGGATAAAGAACGGTTAATCAAATTGATCTCCTTTTCCATGACATTCAATTCTATTGTACAGGGGACGTACTCGACCGAAGGGTTTGTGACCGGCTTGGTAGCGGGTGCGTCAGATGTAAGGTTAGACATGGTTTCTTGTTAGATGGTTATGAGGAGAGTTATTTATCTAGGAGCCTATCGGAAAAGATGAGAGACAAAATATGGTATGGAAGTATAGAACCGATCGTTTTTATAGGGAGCGCAGATCCTTGCTTTCATGCCCCGATGATGGAATGATGAATCTCTGATGATCACAATCATGATGATGCGAACCGAGGGTTTGCGATCGAGAGGAGCTATAGTGAGTAGCCAGCGTCAGCGGGTATGAGGACACGTGACCGACATGTGAACCTAGGGTTAGTCCTTGAATCATCGATTGCCAGCTACATTGGGTACGTTAGTTAAAGCTTGCGGTTTCATCCAAAGGACAAAAGAGAAAGTGAAGGAGTGGAAGTGAGTGCGAGAATACGAGAAGACTCAGACTGAAGAATTTTTCTTGAAACAACTACCTGGTTTGCTTGTTTCTTTCCACAAGGGACTCTGAAGAAGTAAGAAATACTCCGATCACCCTGTGGTATTGTGTAACAACTTGATCATAGTGGACTTTGTCTTCTATGACTCTCCTTAATTTGTGCATCTTGTTGTGTGATCATCTGAAAACACAGTGATCTAGATTTCGGATCAAAAGTTTATTATATGTGTTCGGGCTCGGACGTTTTGACGATAGCATGATAGCATATCAGAAGTGTCAGGAGTTTTGGATGAAACTGCGTACGAGAATCCTGAAACGCCTAAGAAAAAGAAATGAGAAGAAACGCAAAGTAAACAAATACACGGAGAGGCGAGCCACGTCGGGTGTGAGTGCAAGCGAGAGT
Organism: Phaffia australis; assembly: GCA_014825575.1. Taxonomy (NCBI): domain Eukaryota; kingdom Fungi; phylum Basidiomycota; class Tremellomycetes; order Cystofilobasidiales; family Mrakiaceae; genus Phaffia; species Phaffia australis. The sequence goes on from MVAH01000013.1 coordinate 28,748, forward strand.
AAAGAACGAGAACGAGGACGAAGACAAGATCACCTTGATACCGGTGAAATCTTGAAATGAAGCAAAGGGGGTTGTGTGGTGGAAGTAGGGGTCGAATGTCATCTGCTGGGCAGCCTAGGCCTTAGCCAACATATCATCCATACATCCATCCAGGTGTTTTTCCGTAGAACCCCAAAAAAAAAGAGAACATTGCCAATTTGAAAGAAGAAGAGGAAAAAAGAAAAAAGTTCGACAAACAGGTAAACCACATCTTACCTGCCTCCTTGTTTCTTTCTTTATGTATCCCCATTGAGTTCTCTTCAATCTATCATACTCACATCCTGTCCATTACTCTACTTGCTCTTGCTTGGTCCTTTGCTACTCGTTCGACCTGCTTTCTCTTTCTATTTCTCGCGTCCCTTCCTGTCTCCGTTTCTCACTCTCGTTCCTTAGTCTCTAGAAGAATACCTTTGACTAGTAGGAGCAATGTCAACCCATCGGACGGGCAATTCGATTGATACTACTGCCCCTTACGGTTCCAGTAACAACAATCTGCATGTGAGTTCTCGATACCTTAGTTTCGATAACGGTTGCCCTTTCAACCCAACAAAGATAGACACTTAAAGAAACCTCCTGCCCTGGTCGGTAACTGAATCCGTCAAACAGGAAGAAGCCTACGGCGATTATGATATGCAACAGATGGCTGAGAAGAACGCTAGTCGAACTAGGTTGACTACGGCAGAGGGTAAGTCTTTCCTCTCTTTTATTCTTACTCCATCTCTTCAGACAAGTAGTGAGCCGCTCGGAGGGAGCGTACGCTCTTCCAATAGATTCTATTGTTTGAAGGATAGGCAATCTTGGCCTTGAGCGAGCATGACGTATAACTTGTACATACCAAAGCGAATACCACGCTTACATCCCGTGTTCATTCTCACATGACTGCTTTCAGAGACTGGTGCTCCTGTCGCCAGGCATTTCCAGCCGGCCTCGGTGGATGCTTCTCGATCTAGCACACCTGTAGGAGTTGATAGCACTGTCAAATCATCTAACCGAGCTAAAATTGGATCGATCCAAAACTGGGATGTCTTCGCAAACAACCCCGAGTTTGATGAGTTTGACATCCGGAAAGGCGGGGTCAAGAACTTGGAATTCGCAGAAGGCGATGTGGGTTCCAACAAGTTTACAAAGTTCTACTACTATGTCATCACCAAGAGTATCTTCTTTAGGTGGGCGACGTACATTATCCCTGTCTTGATCGTAAGTCTATACTCCCTTTTCCTCTCGAGCGGTCAATTGATGTATCATCATGAAGCTAAACACTCCACTCCTTTGTCCTCTCTCATCTAATCCTTAGCTGCTTTGGATTCCTGGAATTATCTGGATCACAGCTCCTGCTGACTCCTCTTTAGAAAAGAGCGCTTACGGTCCGTTTCTGTACCCATTTCAGACAGATATGCCAAGATTCTTGACTATCTGAGGATGTGTGTTTAACTGCTTGCTGAATCTTCTATCTGTTAACTCTGTACAGTCTGGGGCGTCAATCTGTTGTGGTGGTCAATCTGGCTGACGGTCCTCTGGGTAAGTCAATTTTCCATATATGTGGACAACCATATGTCTCAACCATTTTCTTTCTCACAATACAATCGATGTTGATCAACTTCAACCTTTTAATATCGCTGTGCCGCGTCTGCTTTCAGGTTGGATGGTGGGCTGTTAGCGCATGTTTCATGATTCTTCCTCGAGTTTTGCGAGTCACCATCGCTGTCATCGTGGTCAGTTCTGCGTACCTTCTAGATCTCTGTTTGTTACAAGACATTTCGCTAATATCTCTCTCATTTGTCTTGCTGATCTGTCTCTGTACAGGGAGGTGACAAATCCTGGGTGGAGATGGTCCGCGCCGTGAGACGACCGTTGACGACAGTTTTCTGGACACTCCTTCTATGGATCACATTCCAGCCATTGATCTCGACTCGGCAGAAGGAGGGATCCTCAGATTCTAGTGCATCTACTTTGAATTTGGTGCGCATTTACTTCTCTTCTAACATGTTTAATGACCATTCTGGTCTTACAGTATCATTATTTTGGGTCGGCTCTGGCATGCTTTTCAAAACTTTCTTTCAAAAAGATCTCCAAAATTTTGTTCGGATTGTTCCTCTGTGCTTGTGTCCTCGCTGGTGAAAAAATCATCGTTCAGTTCATCGCTTGTACGTGACTCTAATTGCTTGCCCGCACACCTTGAACCTGTGCCGGATCTTCTATATACACATATGAGCTAAACTATATCATCTCTTATTATCAGACACCTTCCATCAGCAAACGTACAAAGATCGAACAGAGTAAGTCCGAGCATACTTTTTCAGCCTGTTGTAGGCTAACAACACTCATCGTTCATATTACCCGCGTCATACGTTTTAGTCACCAGGATTTCCAAATCAAAGCTTTGACTATTCTGTACAAGAACTCTTCGGATGTGCGTTCTACCTTGAGCATCTTTCCTTTGTTTCCTTGTCGGTCAACCACTTATCTTAATCTTGCTATACATTGAATGCGCATGCTACGCAGATGGGTCGATCTGATACGCTCAAGAATTACGCTCCGTCCACCAAGAGTAATCCAGTATTGGCTCCTCAGGTCGTCGTCCGAAAAGCTCTCAAGGGTCTCCGAAACGCAGCCGCTACCACAACTAACGCACTGGGAAACGTAGCGACAGAGATGGTTGGTTCCTCGGTCTTACAGCCAAACTCTCCTCAGGCTATGGTCACTGCTTCTTTGGGTTCGGCCAACAAGACTCGAGCTGTAAGTTCTCAAGAACCACCCTTCCTCTGTGATTTTCTGAAGTAATTCATCTAAGCTGTCAGCTCATTCATCATTTTCTTGTGATCAAAATCTCATTAAAAAAAAAGCTTGCGCGAAGGATTTACTATTCATTCCGAATGGGCAAGACTGAGGTCACTCTGGCTGATATCGCTCGACATTTCCCGGATCTCGACACTGCCACACGAGCTTTCGAAATCCTCGATGGTGACCTGAATGGGTGAGTTTCTAGTCCGTATTTGTCTGATAGATAGTCCCTTGATCCAATGTAGCGCGGCTGACATCTATACGAACATTCGATTCATACAGTGGAGCTTCCCGAGATGAGATTGAGATGAGCCTTGGAGAGATTCACAGAGAACGACTCTCTTTGGCATCTAGCATGCGGGATGTCGACGGTGCCGTTCGAAGACTTGACACTATCCTTGTTTCGATCGTCTTCTTGATCTGTGTGCTCATCCTTACTGCTACCATTGTATGTTGACTAATTAAGTACAAATCTTCTCGCTTCAAGAGGGTCGAATGCTGAATGTTACATCCGATCTATCTCTGTCTTGCTTCAAAAAGACGACTGCACTTACCTCGCTCGTTACCTCAGCCGGAACATTCCTTTTGGGTCTCTCTTGGCTTATCGGAGCCACCGCTCAGGAAGTCCTTAGTTCTTGCATCTTCCTCTTCATCAAGCATCCTTTCGAGTAAGTGGCACTCCTTCCTCTAGAAATCTTCACGTTCAGAATACTCGATATTGATTCGTCATTGTAAATTTATTCCTAAAGTGTGGGAGACAGAGTTGATATCGATTCCATCTCTTATGTTGTATCGGAGATGAACCTTCTTTCGACTACCTTCCAGCGAGTCGACGGAAAATGTGTTTTCTTGCCGAACAACGTGTTGAACCAGAAACTAATCGGTGAGTACCATAAAATCTCCATTTAACGTCAATCATATGATAAAGAAGCTGATTGATAGAAATATCTTGCAGAGAATGTTCGACGATCTGGACCTACTTCCGAGTCTTTTGCGTACGTACAACATCTCTCCGTTGATCCGCTTTGATGTTTTTGATGACTCAAACGATCACGGCTCCTGGAACGCTATACTGTTTAACAGCTTTGACGTCGCCTTCGACACAACGTTCGAGCAAATCCAAGCTCTCCGGGAGAAAATGCTCGTTTTCTTAAGAGGAGAGAAGGTATGTGCACGAATGTACCATATGATGAGTTTGAAAACTATTCGTTCATCTATCTAACCAACTGTGATACCTGGTCACGGATGTATGCGTAGAGGGACTTTATCTCGAGCTTTGACGTGACCATCGTTGACTTCCCTGATCAAGCGAAACTTCAGCTCAAGGTTAGTCCGCCCTCTATCTGGTCAGAATGTTTGGGTGTTCTAATCTCCTCCATTTCCTCAATATTGCTTTTTAGGCCAACATTTGCTACAAGTCGAACTGGCAGGTAGGTTCAGCTTGTTTTTCATGTGCGTCTTGGGAACAGCTGGTCTGACTAGGTGTCTCGGTAATATTTCTCGTTCGGTCTTCACAGCAAGGGCTTTTGAAAGTTCAAAGGCACAACAAGTGGGTGTGTGCTTTGAAAGAAGCACTGAAGGAACTGAGAATTTACGGATCTGCTGGAGATCCTGCTCCTGAACCAGTGGTGCCTATTGAGTAGTAAGTCTTTTCGATTGAACATAATGTTTCTCTTGATAACGCCCCGGCTGATACATCCTTCTAATCTTGGTGACTCGTGTAAACAGCACCCTTGTCCCTTACGAGCCCAAGCCTCAAACAACTGCCTCCACCTCCGATGCCACCCCAGCCATGTCTTCTAGTGCCCGATCTGACCAGACGGTCGTTAGCCCAACGTCCAACTCCTCTACCGGACAGCTTTACGACCGTGGATACACGGTCCAGCCAATCGTCCAAAGACCTGGCGGTTCTGCCCCTGCATATTCATTTGTTGACCAGAGAAATGTGATCGCTGATCCAGAGTTAGACGTCTTTGGCGAGGTTCGTATTTTTATTCTTTTCTTGATTTAATATCTAGCTTCGCACTCAAATTGAGATAGACTGACTCTTTTTTGTATCCACATGTTATTCGAATTGTAAACGAAAATGTAGGAGGTAGGAAATGGCGCGAGCCCAGCGACCGAACCTCCTACCCGAGTCAACACGCCCGCCGGAATCCGACCTGTCCGAAGGCGAACAGATGATGTTGAGAGACAAGTTCGGGACGAAGTCATCGAGATGAACCAGAGTCCTTACCAAGGCCCTCGACTTTGAGCAAGGTCTCTGACTCGCCTTTTGCTCCGGTCATCTGCTGGCCCCTCCTTCAATTTGCATAAGAAGACTTTACTTCACCTGGACTTTCTCTTGAATCTCTCCTTCTCTTTGAACTTTAAGTTTGTCTACTAAATCTGTTCTGCCCCATCATTCATTGTTCTTACGATTCACTCTTTACTCAATTCTTATGCCCCTGTTTGACTCGCTTTAACGTTCCCTTTGTCCCTCCTTGTTCCTCTACATTCATTTCACCATTGCTCTTGGAGCTTCTGCTCTACCGTATATCTCCTTTGCCTCCATATGATGTTTTACGAAATGAGAAAAAAAAAAGTTGTTCCTCCCCTTTCGCATTTCGAATTTCTGTCTTCAATCCCTATCTCATGTACACTTGAGAAATATTTTCATGAGAAATATATTTCCTGCTTTCTCATTCTTTCCTGCTTGTTTGTCTACTCTGTTCTCTTTGTTGGTCAATTATGTTTATCATCTGATAACTGAGATTCACCTTTCACACAAGAACGTCCGTAACAAGACCAAAAAAGTCGACTAAACGCAGGATATACATTCCGCATCATATGAACAAGCTGGTCCTCAACAGAAGCTATCCAGCATACCTCACAATCCAGCGCAAGACATCAAGGATCTATGCTGAGGTCGTAGACCCTACAAGCGGTCTCACCCATGATCTCGCCGGCACTGACCGGGTCCAACTTTAACTTTGCAAACACCTTTAGCACAGTCTCGTGCCAGTTCTTTTCAGGCTCAGAGATGATCACTCTCGATTTCAAGACCGGAGTCGAGGATAGAGGGGAAGGAGAGGAACCAAAGATGATTCGATGAGAGCCGAAGGAATCAAGTGCGGGAACTAGGAATGCGGATAGAACGCTGTCCAAATCGATTCAGAACACGGTTTGGAGGTGTTACCGTAGCGTGACAGAATGGTTAGCGAGCTTCAGAAATGGAGCGGAGGCCACTGGAAAGATAAGTAAGAAACAAGAACGAACCTGACCAGACTATCTTCGTCCTCCCACCATGATGTCTTGCCGCCCAACGACGTATGTTCTTCTAACAGAACAGAGGGAGGCAAGAACTTGAGCACCAAGCCTGGAATCAGAGCGAGCGCAGTGATCTGCCGGGTATATTCTTGATAGAACGATTGATGGACGAGCATCGTTGATGAAATTTTAGCCGGTAGGGGCGGAGGGAGTAAGTTTGCTATAGGCATTGGTGAAGAAAGTCAACATGGGCGAGATGGAATGATTGATCGAATGGAGACAAAGCATACGTAGAGACAAGCCGTTATGAGTAGACACATACATAAGACCACCGTTTTGCTACCTGACGACGACTTGACACCGTCAATGTCTCTCGCTTCCTCCTGACCTGACTGCTCTTCGTCGAAAGAGAGTTCTCTCGAGACGAGAACAACGTTGTCCAGCACCCTATCGATCTCTCTCCAGGTTGAATCAGTCAGCTCGGAGGCAGTGATCTCGAATTCATGAAGAGAAGAACATTCATCAACAGAGCCCGCTGTGGAGGACGGGATAGGGTGAATGGAGACTGTCCGGAGTTGAAGAGATGAACCGGCTGAGATGGTAGGCTGTTCTTGAGAATCAATTCTGTTGGATGAAAGTTTTGTAGATCAGCATATGTCTCTATACTCTTGCTTGGACATGGTATGATCACTGAAACCAAGGCATTGGAGACAACGAACACACTACTTTGAGGGAGTTTGAGAGATCAGCTCAGGGTCTTCTCCACGAACCTAGAGATTCCGATGTATCCTCCAAACTTTCTTCCTCCAAATGAACTTGAGGGTTCACGATCAACCTGTCCATCAAGATCTACATGTCCATCGATAGTAAGCTTGCTCCCCTTCGGTCGGTCATCTTGAGTGGAAGCCGTTGCGGAGGCTGCAGAGGAAGAAAACATCGACAAGGAAAGCTTCGGAGGTCTCGACCGGGGTGGCATTTGTGTAAACCAGGCTGAAGAGATATGTGATGAGATCGAGATGTTGGGTTGAATGGACCAAGAGAAGGTTGAGTGGAACATTCAAATCAAATGTCATCATAGATTCGGCGGTTACGTGTATGTTGATCTGGGTCTTTGTCTCGTTGAACTATCATGCTACACTTTCATAGATCAAGGCTTCTGCATATATGATTGTCGCAAGGTATCTGGGTATTCACCAGAGCGATTTATCTGCTCTGTCTCTCTTTCAGGGTTAGGATGGTTCTGAAGTAAAACAATGATCATCTCATCGGGTCTCTCTCGAACTTTATACGAGATAAGCGTGAACTGGAGGAGAGCGACGGCATCGATGGTGATACCGACGGTGGTGTTGAGAGAGAAGAAGGTGGGTGTTTCGGATGAGACCTGGGTTTGTAGATGATCACGATCTTTAATGTCAGGCCAGTATACAGATGTCGAGACGTACGTTAGCACTTGTGTGTTTGTATGGAGGCCCTTCAAGGGTATGATTAAGATGAGCGCAGAGAGCAACTCACGATGACGGCAAATATCATGAGTAGCAGAAACAGGATACACTTCCGCCTGCCTGTTTGGGACTGATATTTCGTAGCAACCTTCAACTCTTCGACCGCGCCTTCAGTCTCCCTGGCTACGACCTCGATGTTGTACTCGATGCTGTCCATCATGGTACCCTGCTCGAGCACCATATCGCCCAGATCTCGGAACAAATCTGCCAGCTCGGTGATCGACTGAGCGATCTTGGTGATCTCAGCCTCTCGTTGGCGAATCGTTTTGTCCAACGGAGGTCCAGCTGTCTGAGCTAGGATCTGAGATTGAGACTGATCACGATTGAGAGAACCGTGGAGAATGGTTAGTCTCCAGAGGCTGGTCGATTTGATCTCAGTAAGATGAGAAGGACTGTATACTGACAGCTTGCAGGTCGTCTTCTAGCTCTTCCATTCCTCCTGCTCCCGTTCTACTGTCCACATCCAACACGACACCCGATGCTCTCATCAAGCTTGCGTTCTTTGTCGCATGCCCTTGAAGTCTTTCCATATAAGCTCTTTGTTTTCTTCTAAATCTAGCGCTCAGATCTTGTACTTTGGCCGCCAAGCCTCTCTGAACATTTGACGCGGATATCAGATCAGCTCTTGATGCCTCGCCCGAGGGTTGGATCTGTTTTATTTGGGCCTGGGCTTGTCGAAAATCCTGAGCAGAAGAACGTTGTGCCGTAGAGAAAGGTCTCCTGCTTAGTGAGGCGAACACATCCAGATGGAAAAAAGGTAAAAGGAAGGAAGGAAGGAAGGAAGGACGGACTCTAGTGATTGATTGTGTGAGGTTTTCAATATCGCGCTCTTCCGAAGACCGATCTGTGAATCCAGGTAGACAATGCTTTGCGTGCATCTTGTCCAGTGTTGATGCTGCAAGATCAATTGCAGTTGCAAGTGCAAGAATGCGCAATGAAAGATCAGTATAACGCTACACGTAGGATTTCATGGACGGGAGCTGACTCTTTTGAGCAATCTGTTCTAGTATAGCGTTGACTGAATCTGATGTATCAACCCTGTACAGACGAAAATATAATCCAGTCAGTCTTAGTATTCGCCCTTTGGGTTCGGCACTTTAAAGTGAGTGATGCCTGGATGCAGAAAATAAGGACGAACCATACTGGTGGGAGCCCTTTCTCTCTTTGTTTCCCCTTGTAGCTGGAGCTGTTATTCCCAAGGAGCCCAGTCTCTTCATCTGAGTCCTGATCGTCTTGGTAGTCTTGTTCAACCGAGCGGATCGGTCGCCGAGGTCGAGTTTGATGGTATCCGAAAGAGGATCGTATGGAGAGAAAGAAGAGCGTTCTTGACCGAGATATCGGTCTGCGACAGGCGAACAAACAGACAAACCGGTAAGCTCTTGATTCCTTTGAGTTCTAGTACGAGTGCGAAACAGAGAAACGAACACTGAGGATGGAAGTGCTGACGCCGACGACGACGACGACGACGACGGAGAAGAAGCAGCTCCTGCTGAACTTCCGGCAAAGTTCATGATAGACGGTGCAGTGGGAGATCCGAACCGATCCATCCGAAAGATCTAATCGAGAGGATGTTTATGTTTCTATCTGCTTTTTCCGAGAAAAGAACCGAACAGATCCAACGAAGGATCAGCGATGGGTACTAGTATATGATCGTCAACGACTACTTGCCTGCTTGCTGATGGTGATGGTGATGGTGATGGTGATGGTGATGGTGATGATGATGATGATGTTTCATTCAACCGCTAACTTACTTAAGCCCAATGCCGAAAGACCACATACCTAACGTGCTCTCCTCTCTTTCTTCCCACACCAACCATGGTCAATACTCTGGCGAGACTGTCTAGGACATGAACAGAACAGCTCAAGAAGGTTTATATCGAGAACTGATAACTCGTCGATATCATCAGCAGCTGTAGAGATAAATGTTTCGAGTCTGATGAACCAACTTACCCCTTTCTTCTTCTCCTCCTTCTTTTTATCCCTTTGATCATCTTTGGGATCCTTTTGTCTACCCTCTATCTTTCTTTGTTTGCTAACGTTCCATTCAGATCCCTTCAGCCTGGATCTGTAGAGCTGAGGACTGGTTGATGGGTCTTCATCATGTACCGTGTCGATCGCTTCTTCCTGCTTGAGACCGTCATTGATCATCTTGCTCTCATCTCCATCCTTCATCCCAAAGAGGATGTGGATTTCAAACTACACACGTCCGACAGTCAGCCTTCGTGATTCAGCACGAGACTTGGACACAGAAGACATGGCCTTCGCTAGATCCCATCAGTATGATCATCCGGATATGCAGCCTGTGGAACCGACCGAACATTCTCTGTACAACCATCCTGAGCGATCGCTCTCACATGAGATACAGACCCCGATCGAAGACCGTCTTCCACCTTACTTGGATCCATCCGCGCTCCTGGCTCTCAACATGCTTTCGCCTCCCGTGTTGGGAATAATCATCGCTCTTGTCACTCTTCTGGTGTTGAGGACCCACAACCATAGCTTGGTCGCCAACGCCAAGAAGGAGATCATGGCCGGCTGTCTTGCGGCGGAGAAAGCATTGGGTACTCTAGAAGCCTTACCCAGCGTGCTGGAGGAGAAGAGTTTGGAAGCTACGGCAAAAGCTGTTCAAGCTAGCGTCAGAGGGGTTGGCGAAGGACTCATCATGATGTAAGCCAGCTCTCGGTCTTGTTTCCAGTCGGGCATCAGCCTCTGTTCTCGTATTGATGGAAACGTTCATCGTTTCTGACTTAGTATAACCGTTCTAGAAGCTGTTATCACGTTTCTCATAGACACATTCAGGTCTACGTATCTGTGTTGCTTAGAGCTCGTGGTCTTCGGAGGTCTAAGTTTGATCATGTTTGCCGTCTCGGAAGTCAGTAGACATCAACTTCAAGATCCCCAGCAGCTTTACTGTTCACTCAACGTTCACCATCTTATGTTTGATAGATATCTGACGCTGTGAAATCCGGTCTCAATACCATCCGACTGTTGATACAATCTCAAGTGGATGCTTTCAACACAGTCACTCAAGCAGCAGTGAAAAGCATCAACTATGTGACTAGGCTAGTTGTACGTTGTTGCTTACCAACTGTCAAGATGACTTGTCGGTTAACATTGAAACCTTCCTTCACAATCTTTGTATCTGCCAGGATGTGACACTCAACGTGACCGAAATCTCCATACCGGCGCTCTCCCAGTTGGAGAACGTCACGATTGGGACCACTCTAGAGGCCGAGCTTCAAAAACTCAACAACTCTTTACCCACTTTGGACGATATAAGAACAAAGCTGGACGCGTTGTTAGTTTCGCTCGTTCCTTGACATACGCGTGATCCTTGTTTGACCTGCATGTATTCCTCCTTCGTGATGCTGTTGTTGATCATTCTTCAGTATCGATCAGCCGTTCGATATGATGATTCTCAAGATCAACACGACTACGTCCGATTACACCTTCACTCCATCCTCCCAGACGGCCAACGTAACATCTTTTGCGGTCTCTTCCATAAATTCTACCACCGACCTCTGTACTGGCTTAGACCTAACGTTCATCGATGATATCGGACAAGATCTAGATAAGATCTTCCAATGGGGTGTGGGCATTCTGGCTGCTCTTGGGTAATGAGATCTCTCACTGCTCTCATCTTCTCTTGCCGACAAATGCTCATATTTCTTTCATGCACCGACTATCAGCATAATTGCCATAGCCGTCCTTCTATATCTTGAGCGTCTTCGGTTCAAGTCCATGGTGGAACGGATTCAGATGTTCAACAGACCCAAGGCGACTCATGAGAAAGGGAGATTGTATACAGACGAGGATTTGATAGAGCTCGTACAGCTCAGTCAAAACGGAATTGTAGCCGTTTGGACTTACAAAGGGGTCGAAAAGTTCAAGAGGCTTGGGGAGCGCAATCAAAGGAGAAGCAAGTGGTTCAGTAGGTCGATTACTATCTTCCGCGCTTGTCGTCGTGTTCTCTTCGCCCGTCGTCCATCGAACTAATTTTGTCACGTTGTGTACATTTTGGAAAAAGTGGCACTCATCACCCATCCACTTGCCTTGATGCCACTTGCTATGGGGATCATCAGTCTCCTATCCATCCAAGTTCAACTTGCAGCCGTCGACGCCATCAGCAAATCAGTTGGAGAAACTGCGAATGGTTCTATAGACTCTATGGCATACTCAATGACTTCAAAGCTGAATGCCAAACTGACAGAGAGAGGTGCAGTATTCGCAAACGATATCAACGGGGATATCGCCCAGGTTCAGACTTTTCTGGACGACGAGCTTTTCGGCACCTGGGTCAACACCACAACGGTTGTACTCAAGTGAGTGCTCACTTTCTATTGATCGTTGAGTAGACCTTGGAGGGCTTGCAGTATATTGATATGATCTCTATTTCGGGTTTCCTCCACTAAAGTGAAACGCTTGTGGAATTCTACGCCTTGGTAGGCGAAGCCGTTAATGCCACCTTTGGTTCTACCGTCCTCTCCGGACCAATCAACAACTTTCTATACTGCATCGTTGGATCCAAGATTGAAAGTCTCGAGACGGCGCTAACGTGGATCAACGAGAACGCCCACTTTTCTATACCCACGATAGATCCTAATCTATTTGCTATATCCAACGCGTGAGTCAAAAGTTCACCTGTTGTTATATGATTGATCACTATATCTGATGTTCTTTATCGCTTCTGTTATACGACACAGATCCTCAGATGCTCTGGTTCGCCCTATTGCTACTGCAGCGGTAGGATCCTCTGATGATCCTTCTGATCCCGGAGTCGTTCAACGGATGATTTCATCATACAAGGAGTCTCTCCAAACATCCAGGATCCTCCCTCTCGTTTTCATTGGTCTCTGGGCTGTCGTCTTCCTTGGCGGTCTCGTAACTATCTGGTGGACTTCACGACTGGAAGCTCATGATCGGGAACGAACTCACCAGACCGATGAAAACTGTCCAACTGGACACTTCAACGACGCCAAAAAGGCGTTAAATGGATGGCTTACTAGGCGGAATGATGGTCGAGACGAGGAAAAGGAGAGGTTCATTCTGTCTACCTCACCTGTGAGAAAGATAACACTCTTACGTGAAGCGTTCCAGTCGTCGCCTATCGGATTCAACTTTGCTCGGCGAAATTCGACTGACATCGAAGAGGAGAATGAACGCACGGACGGGCCTTCACTTCAACCACTTCCTCCAATTCCAACATCTCAATCCCGGCAAAACTCGCACTTTGACCTGGAAGGCGGTCAACCACGAGATTCGGCCCATGCGTGGGTTTCCAGATCTACCGGGAACGTCCCCGCAGGTCAAACAGCTCAACTCGGTCCATCTGCGAGAAGGTTTCAACAAGGGAATAGAGGTCTTTCAGACATTGAAGAATCAGCGGATCCAGTCGAGGAGATCGATTCTCTTCCTGTGACTCTGGATCCGGGGAACTCTTTGATCTCTCCTCTTGCATCATCTTCTTTGCCTAACGCCCGCCAGATGGCTAATATTGTAGTTTCCCCTGGAGACATCTACCCGTTCCAGTATTCAGGATTTCTCTCAGCTAACCACGCTCAATATGGAGCTCCCATAACACCAGCTTATGCTCCAATAACGAAGCCGAGTACGCCCAATCCGCGGACGCACAGACCATCAAGATCGAGTGTGTCTATATCAGGTCGTTCAAGAGCAGAGGCGCGTTTTGACCCGGACCGTTCAAACATCGTAGACGATCCGTTCCGAACGCCTTTTGATGACCCGGACGAGTACCAGCTTCCTTCTCGTGCTTTCTGATATCTCGTTTTATCCACTGTCTTTTTACTTATATTTATCGTCTTCAACACCATTGAATTTGCCATCATCTCCACTTTGAATAGCAGTTCTTTTCTTTTGGATTGTTCAGAATGAATGTATTATTCTCATTGTGCTCCTCGATCATACCATGTTATTTTGACCGACATGGGTCTACAAGAAATTGACCGATGAGCTCAACATATGCTTGCTGTAATCAGTGTTGATCAGGCTTATGTCACTGAAATTTTGAATAATCGCCCGAATAATTTTCTTTACCGGACTGAAGACGACCAACAGACCATCACACGACGAATCTTTCTCATCCTCTTTCCTTCTTCCCGCATCGTTCGGTGGGTCTTTTGTTTCAGTCATGAGTGTTTTCAGCTGGTTCCGCAAAGTAAGCGTCCTCCTATGAGTCTATCTGTTGTGATTTTATCGAAATTGAAGCCCGTTTCTCCTTCTGCTTCTCGTTTGACGCGTGCTCTTCTGTCGCCTTGATAGAAACCGGAGCTCGACTATGAGACGCTCCTTCAGACTCTGTCCCAATCCATCCAAGATAAACAGCAACATTTGTCCGAGATCAAACTTCGAGAACGTCGGTCGACCCTTTTGGTCACGTTGTATCTTATTGGCTTCTGGATTCTTTACGCGTTGCTCTGGTGGATCGATTATCTCCCTCTTGGGTTGATGGGTTTCAACAGTCAACCGGACGAGTGGGAGTCCAGTGACGAAAGAGGATTGATCGAGTTGTATGGCGGAGTCATCATCCTGGCTTTCCCAGCATTTGTAGGGCCTATAGCGTACGTCTCATTCGAGATCTTCCTATCCCGTGTGGTTTGGGAGCTGACCAAGATTACTTGCCCGGTTGCTCATGTTCACTGTTGCTGAACATGGCAGTATCATATTCATAAGGCGGACCGTGAAGGCTTGGTATACTCGACAGGAGCTATCGGAAGGTCAGAGAGGCCAAGCATAACCCAACAGATTCACCCTACGATAGGATCTGACCCGTTCCTTTCTTCATTCTCTACCGGGACTGTTAAATAGAAAAGCAACTTCGTGAGCTTCGAGCAAGACAAAGAACGACCATCGAAGACATCAAGAAGAAAACAAACTACTACTCCACTAGAAACCTCCTCGAACGATATGACGAAGCTCCTTCTCCCGCTGCCGCTAAGCTTCAACAACAACAGCAGCAACAGCAGCAGGCCAGCCTTCGCAAACGAGGCGCGTTCCAACCCCCTGTCGATCCTCGGTTACAACCCTCAACGCCTGGGTCTCCTTCACCTAATCCTATAAAACCCAACACACCTGCAACCGATCTCATCGGCACGCCCATAAACAGAACAAACCTTCAAACACCTCTTTCCGCCATTGGCGGACCTCATATGACATCTGCTTTGTTTGCCTCTGGTGGGATTCAACCTGTGACTCCTCCGACGCCCCCTCGGAAGACCTTGTTTGACAGAGCGGCGGATTATATTCTGGGGGACGAGGCTGGTGGATCGAAAGGTGATATGGGCAAATTCGCGCTAGTATGCGGGAAGTGCTTTACGTGGAACGGTCTCGTCGAGGAAGCCCGGTGGGGTGATATGCGTATGTCGGACCTCTTCTCTCTTCTTCAGACTAACGACATATCCGTATACCTTTTTGGTCTGACTTCATTCTTGTTATACAACCGACTTCTACGTTCTTCAGAATACGTCTGTCCTAAGTGTGGCTTCTTCAACCCCTCACCTAATTCACTTTCCAAAAAGAATAGCAATCCCTTGAATGCATCTCTACCCGTGCCGCCGATCACCCGAACGAGATCCACGTCACCTCTGACTGAGGAGCTCAAACCGGGACCGACGACACCCCCTGCAAAGACGAGCGGAGGAAAGACGAGAAAGGGAAAAGGAAAGAACGAGAAGTCGGAAGAAACGAATGCTTAGTAGCCAGGGGCAACGTATTCACTCTCACTAAGCATATCATAGTTGATGCTTCTGAAAGACAAAAATTGAATGATCATATACGATGAGCTTTTTTCCAATCGTTGGCTAATAGTGCTGTCAAGACTTTCATATTGTTTTAGCGAGATGAAAAGTAAGCTTAGAGAAGCACATCAATGATGGGAAAAAGGATTGAGATCATTCCATATCTACATCTCCGTTCGATACCTTTGCCGAGCGCAATTCATTTACCTCTACTTCTTCCTCTCCTACACCCTCCAAAAGTCTAGCAAGTTCGTCGTCTGCTCCACCTCCAAAGAAAAGCCCACCATCCATTTCACTCAAAGCAAAATCCAAGACAAAGCTCTCCTGGACCATTCGTTCGGCTCTGTCAAAGTATCTTTCGGTGTAAGGAACCAAACCCGCGACCATCTCTCCTAGGTCTAGAGTGATCTTCGGTCCGATTACCGGTTTCTTTGTCTTGACCGATTTCTTGCCATCCTCATCCTCGTCATCATCGGCAGGCTGATTAGCAGTGGCGGCTGCAAGAGCGGCAGCGGTTTGTTGGGAAGCCTTGGTGAACGATTGAACGATATCATCCATCGGTCGAAGTCTGAAGATTGCATGAAGAACTGTTTGTGCGACAGGTGAGGTCTTTGCTCTAGCGTTCCAATCCCTGACATGTCCTAAAAGCTTGACGAGTTCGAGCGGAGGAAGAGTCTTGAGAACCTGATCGACAGCGGCTGAACCGGTGATACTGAGTGCATCCGAAGTCTGGATTGATGTGAAGGAGGACGAGGATGACGTAAGAAGTGAAGCAGTTGGAGGTGCCGGAGGTCGGGAGGATCGAACGGTGGAGAAGAGCTTGAAGAGTCTACCAGGCTGAGACATTGATAGGGCAAGAAGAATTGCGTTCTTGTAGTCTTTCAGCGCTACGTAGTTATGGAAGTTTTGCTCGCTGTTTTTGATAGTAAAATGGAAAAGACAACTCGTGTTAGTATCTACTCCACACCGGGTTACCTTCGACAGTTTGAACTTGTTACTTACTTGACAATCTCCTTTTCTTTAGCCTGAATCTTCTCTTCCTCGTCGGCCTTTGTACAGTCCGTCCAGAACGTTACGATCGAATCGGCCGCTCCAGAAACGATGGTGCTCTCATTCTCACTCACAGCAAGCGCCCAGACTTTATCTTCATGATTGTCGAACGAGCTCACGCATTCTTCATCTTTTACATTCCAAAGTTTGATAAGGCCGTCCGAGGAGGAGGAAACGAGCTGTTGACCTTGAGACAAGAAATCAACTCGAAGCACAGAGTTTGAATGACCCTCAAATGTCTGTGAGAAAGATGTGTACAGAGGACAGAGAAACAAAGTCAACTTGGTGCATTCTGATAAAGAAATGGGGAAAGATACCGAGAACGAACCTTTAGACATGTATAATCATCGAGACTCCAAATCCTGACGGTCTTGTCTCCACTTCCAGTGGCCAGAACTCTGTCTGTCTTACTGAATCTCACACTCCAAACTCCTCTCTTGTGCCCCTTACATGTTCCCACCTGATGGACTCCACCGGTGGCTTTAGCATCTGTACCCTTCTTGGGCGCAGCGTATTCCACTTGGAAAACCTTGACGGTCTTATCCTGCGAACCGGAAGCAAGCAATCGGTCGTTGGGCGCAAGATCAAGCGAGTTGATATCTTTGTCATGAATCTTCTGAGTTAGAATCGACCGAGGTTTGTACACCTCACCCGATGATCCGGATGATGAAGAGGACGAGGAACCATGGACGGAGGTATCGAGAGCCGAAAGATCCCACATCTTGATCGTTCGGTCTTGCGAAGCGGTGAAAAGGAATTTTGCTTTTCCGGTCGAGCTGGTCGCTTGGTCCGACGGTTTTCGAGAGAACGCAACTGCTCCGATACTCTCTGCATGTCCTTCGCATACGGCAACGCATCTCCATTCACCCTCATCGTTGTCCCCACTTGCCGATGACGGGGAAGGAATCCATGCCCAGATTCGAGCAGTTCGGTCCTTGCTTCCACTGACCAACCACTGACCATCCTTGGATTTGTCTAAGCAGAGAACCATATCCGAGTGACCGGCGAGAAGTCGAGCGTCGAACGTCTTGGTGGAATAAACTCTGATGAGTGAAGAGTTTGTGGCCAAGGCGAGGTGGGTATCTCGTTCGGCAGAATTAGGAGAAAGGAAGATGGAATCGATGATCTCGTCGTTGAAACCAATGAGCTGACGAGTGATCCGAGAGGTGGAAAGAGAATGAAAGAGGATGTTTTGATCCGAGTGTACAGAGATTAGAGCAGATAGAGTGGCGTTGAATCTAATTGACCACATAAGATGATGCGAAAATCAGACCATTATGCAAAGCTCACTCGACTAGAAAGACAAAAGAGCCAACTCACAGCACGTCAACAATGCCTCGCTGTTCACCCTCCTCAGCTTCGGTCGACTCGTCCACCAGATCAACTCCCTCAGCACCTTTCAAAATCCCCACCTCCGTCCCCATCTGTGCGTCCCAAAGTTTAATGATTCCCTTCTCACCTGCGGTCCAGCAGATCAACTTGTCACCTACAGGTCCATTCAGCCCTTTAACAATCATGTCCTCCGAAATGACTCCGACAGACTCTATGGATTCCAACACAGTGATAGTTCTGACGAGCTGGACATCCAGCGCCTTTCCCTTTCCCTTCTTGGCAGCAGATCCCTTCATGAAGAGACGTTCCCAACCGTCATCTGCGCCTCCCCACAAATCCCAAACGAGGACAACCTTGTCTCGTCCACCACTGACCAACCATCGGCCATCCGGACTGACGCCAAGCCCACGGACGACACTTACGTGACCATCTAGCACGGCTCTCGGTCTACCTCCGTTGGAGGAAGACTCGTTCAAGTCAAACACTCTGACTTTTGTGTCTCCACAACCGGTTACAAGCTCCATACGTTTGCCCTTTGCTGGCCCGGACCGAGGAATATTGAAAGCGAGCGCAGAGACCGGCCCACCGTGGGAGCGGAAGAGATGAGTGACGTATCCACCTTTGAGGTCCCAGACTTTGACGATTCCATCTGCAGAACCGGAAGCGAGAAGAGTTGACGTTGGGTCCATCACGGAAACAAGAATTGGGGAAGGATGAGACCGGGCGGTCTGTCGAAGAAGGGGAAGAGAGGGAGGAAGATGAGAAAGGTGAGCAGGTGGTGGAGTGAACGGTTGGCTCAGGTCGTACAGTCGAAGAGCAAGCGAGCGGCTGAAGACGGCAAGGATACCGGATTGGGAAAGAGACATTGAAGTGATGTCCGTGGTATCCTGATGGTCTCAAGACATAGGTCAAGCATGTCAGTGTGGTGTAAGTCAGAAAGGATCCAAACAGAGACACGGGAAAAGCAAAGACGAACACCTTGGACTCGGGCAATTTTCTGTCCAGACTCAACCTCGGTCAGAAGGATATCCTCCCCGGTCGTACTAATCATTCGAAGTCCATCGGCAGTAAGAAGGACGGGACCTTGAGTATGCAAAGGAGATATAAGCCGACTTGATCGATAGCTAGAAGGACGTTGATCAAGAAGAGCCATATGGAGTATTTAGCCTGGAGCGTTTAGCCTGGAGCGTTTGCGCTTGGAAAACTGGAAAACAGTAGTGAAAGATCTCACCTCGACTTGAACCCTGGCTTGGACAACGGTCTGGAGTCCATGATGCTAGGTGGTTGTTGGACGGGTGAGCTTGGCTGTAGTATGTCTTGTTCAAGGGTCGATTGGAACGAGAGGAGATTTTTCTGACGAAGTCGCATTCGAAAAACCTAGGAGCTTAAGGGTTACGTATGTGATTCAAAAATCGAAGCTGTGTAAACACGTGACTTTATGATTACGTACTCGTAATTAACGCTACACCGGCCCGGTCTACCGATCAGCTCAAGCAGAACAGGAGAACGTCCAGGTGGCCGAATGAGAAGCAAGGCTTTCTCCACGAACACTCAGAGACTTGATAAAGCGTAGAGGGAGGACAATCTATCCGGCTGAAGACCTATACACTCAACGATCATTCAGAGAGAAGGAAGAAGTAAGAGGAGGAACTGAAGAACGATCCAAAGGGAAAGGAGCGAAAGGAAGATACATCGTTCGTTCAAAGTTATCCTTACCACACCTTACCTTCTTTCTCTCGTCGGACCGGACCCGGAAGGCTCCTCATGCATCCCACTGTGTCCATCTTCTAACTTGAGTTGCGTTCTGGTATGAAAGCACTTGTCCAGCCTACAGAGTTTTTAATACTACTCGAGTCGTGATCATCCGCTCTTGATATCAACTTTGAACATCCATCTATAAAGAATTCTGATGGACAATCTCGCCGCTCAAGGAAGTAGTAGCTTTCATATGGCCGCCAGCCACTCGGACGTCAGTAGGCCGTCAGATATAGAGACCCAGGTGAGCGATCCTCTTTCCTTTGGGAAATTTTTCCTCCTTCCTTGATTCTGATCTGTCGCGCTTGTGAGACCATCTACGTGCGCTGACACTGATACTTTCGCTACTCGACCAGGCCGAGAGAGATAAAGCTAAGAGAGCTTATCGTGCATGTACAAATTGCAGGGTTTGTTTTGTCCTTCTCCGTTCAACCATACATTTGATACCTGGAAGGCTGAGTCATATGCTTCTCTTCTCTTCTCTCTTTCTTTCAATCTGAACTTGTAGACTCGAAAGGCAAGATGTGATCTGGGCGACGTCGATTACCCGAAGGACCCGCCTTGTGCTAGATGTAAACGGGAATCCGTACGTTTTCCCTCTCTCTCCATCATCGATGGATATGACGTATGGTCGTTTAATCGTGATTGCATTGGTTTATGCGCTGACCTTCCTATCCATCATCACACTGCTCTCATGTCGATTCGAGTTCTTGTAGAAAGAGTGTACCTTCCTTCCATCCCGACGAGGCGGAAATCTATCAACCAAAGCTAGAGCAAAGTCCATCGGTTCATACCAGCCATCACCTCCATTAGACCCTACGGAACCATCGGGATTGAGCTCTATGTCTCATCTCCCACAGATGAATCTCTCTTCTACAAAGGAATCACCCTCGGCCAAGAGACAGAGGCGCATATCGTTCTCCTCATCTGATTCATTCAATCGGCCAGAACAGTCCAGATCTCCATCTAATGTCTCTATGCATCCATCTACTTCTGCTCTTTCGACGTACTCTCAATCCCCATCCATCTCTGTCCATCCATCCATCAACGAATATGCTTACCCACCACTGAGGTCACCCTCTTCATCAATAAACTTCCCACCCGGGTTTGAATCCCAGTATTCTGCGATGAGTCCGCATGAAACCCCAAGGAACCAACTGCAAGGACGAGCTCACCCAGTCATCCGATCTTCTTCATCTGAAACGCTCAACACACACAGTCCAAACTCGGCCATGGGCTTAGTATATGGATCCAACATCCCGCCACGTCAACAACCGTACACTCGAATACCTCATACAAACACCAATCAAACATCCCCTGCCTCGTCCGGTTACTCTAGACCAACTTCAGATCGGCCGGACATGTCGAGCTTGCCATCACCTCAGCTACCGTATCCCCAATCCTCACGCTCTATGTATGCATCCGTAGTTTCTCCTTCCCAGTCGACTTTGCAGCCACGCGGTGACCACACCCGTACACACTCGATGTCCTCTTCTTTGACTAACATGCAACCCGGCGGTAGCATCGTTGGTGAAGCCAGGACGGATCAGGAGAATTTCATCACCGGAGGAATGGCCAATGAGGTTGACGCTTTGAGCTTGCTCGCTAGAACAGCAACCGGAAAGCCTACTTCTTCAAAATCTGAACCCGGAACTGTTTCGGAAGGAAAGGAGAGAGGGAACATGATAGATGCCACGGGCTTAGAATCAGCAAGAGGCAGCGGTCTCGATAGACCTGCGAAGAGAGAACGAGATGAACATCCAGGAGGATTGAGAAGTAAAGAGAATTCGGCGGATGATGAGGACGTTTGCGATCTTGTCAAGAGAGGATGCCTTGATTGGGAGTCTATTAGAGTCTACGTAGATCAATTTTTCAGCCGACATCATCAGATCTTTGTAAGTTGCCTTTTAATGCGCGATGTATACATCTTCAACGGTGTCATTATTCACTCCAAAGTCTTCTATTGAAACCGCATCTCTACTCGAAGCCGATGGTACCCTCATCGAAAATTCCGAAGACCGATGCTCAACTTCGCATGTTTGCAAAAGAAGAGAAGCAACTTCTTGCGACGGTCGTCTGTATAGCCTCTAGATATGACACCATCCGTCCAGAAATTCATAGACTCGTGTGGGATGTCATCTCGGTAAGCAGTTCTTTCACATAAAACCTATGAGGTACACGTGTGCATACCAAGGGATTGATTGCTTTGTTGGAACCTATTTCAGGAATATATTGTAGACACTGTTATCTATGGCCGTGATGCGTGTGTCGGGTTTGTCGAGAGTGAGTATTTCTGATTCCTTTTCGAATAATGTATGTTCAGTGCACGGCGCGCTGAGGCTAAAAGTGTCAGAGTGGGGCCGATGTTGACGTCTTCATACCGGACATGTGCTTTTACAAAGGTATGCTTCTTCTCTCGGAGAATGTGCCAAGGCCAAGAACCGGGAAAGATGACCAAGGCTCAAAACAGTGGGATGAATCTAGTTCGTCCGTTCTCACCTACATTGTGATACCTCGTCTTCAGCTCCTCCGAAGATGGGCGAGATATAAGCAACTAGAGAGACGCAAACTGATCTTGTTCCGATGACGACGATCAGCTCAAAGTTGGTATCTGGTTGGACATGCTGTTAGGTTAGTACTATCGGAGTCAGTTCTTTCACGATCTATCGTTCATTCCGAGACTCACGTATCCCGAAACTTTTCTTTTGATATCCGTACGGCAGAACGGGATACCTTTTGGGTCTGGATCAAGTTGGTTCTAAGATTTCCAACTGCCATTTTGGTAGCTGATTTATCGCTGACTCTATATTATCTTGATTATTCCTCATTACAGAAAACAATGAACATCCAGATAACTGAGGATTCAACTCCCAGCCTCGAGAGAGACAGACTAGCATGGACATGTTCGTTCCTTCGTTTCTTGCTATAATCTGCGCTTTTAGTCACTGCTCTTATCTGATCCTCCGACGTCCAAATTGATTTACATAACATATTCCAATAACAGATTGTTATATCTTCGATAGACACATCTCTCTTCGGATAGGAAAAGCGTTCTGGTCTCGTGGGCCTGGTCTCTGTGTTTGTCCACCAACTCTCATATCATACTTAGCCAAATGTTTGGTCTACTTCAAACATATGCTGACTGATGCTTGATACGAATTTTTCCAGTTTACTGAAAACATCGCCTCGATCAACTTCCCATCTCTTCGACCAATACCTAATGAACAGGATGACTTTGCCAGTGTCGTCCAGGCCTTGGTGGAGCTGACACAAACAATGACAGCCGCGCACGATGTTCTCTAGTACGTTACTATCTAGTTTGAATTCCTGAGCTATATATACGTCTAAGCTTACTGAACATCACGATGAACTTGCTCGTTTGCATTCGCAGTCCATCACACGAACGAACAACGTCGTTGGTCAGAGCTGGAGAATAGTAAGTCGTTCAAAGTATATTCCACAAGAGTCGATGATAGGCTTGCATGTTGATATACTTTCGATCCTTTAGTTACAAGTACCTTGATGAGTTTTCTCGATCAATCAACGCCTTCCATAGCGTTTGGTTGCATGTCAAATTCACCACTTTTCGTGGGTCTCTATCCTTGATGAGAACTCTTGATCTGAAATAAACTCATTTTCCGCTTCTGTTGATTCCCCGATTTGTTTGTTCAAGCTTGTGACGAGATTGTGTGGTGCACATTTCATTACATCCGATTATATATATACGTATTCGCCTTCCAAGGTATTTGACTGTCTTTTGTTCATAAACCATTGGTATCCAAGCTAACCGTACGACATCTGCTCAGCGCACGTTCAAAGAGCCGTTTCTAGAGGGGGAGTAGTTCAATTTGGACCAGACGGCAATATCTTTCCTCGGGGTCCGTTGGCGAGCCCTGATTCAAAGTTCATTATGGAGTCAATTGATGCTGCAAGACAACTTTTGATGTTATGCACCGAACGTGTAAGTCTCTTACTTGTGATATATGTTCTGTTAATAGTTGCTACCGAAGACGGTCACCTGATGAGATTATATGGGCATCATTGACTCAGCTTCACCCTGGAGGAGCTCTCCCTTTCCTGCCCGCTAGGTTCTTCCTATGGTTCACTTACGCGAGCGTGTTCTTGCTAAAGGCGATATACTCCAATGCTGTAAGTGACCACTAGCCATCTTGATACAAACCAAAGATATATACCTTTGCGTAGATTGGGGATATATATGGTGTGTCGACTAACGTCTTGTTCAACTTGGTCTCTTAACAGATCGTTCGGTCAGACACAAGAAGCATCCTCGAGCTTATTCAAAAAGTTATTTTCTGTCTTGCAAACTCCAGTCCTGATAAAGCGCATTTAGGAATCAGGTGAGTCTCCATTTACCCTTGTAAAATTCGACTTTCTCTTGCGTTGGCTAATTTTATCTGTTCCTTTGGATGTTTCACAAACTTAGGCACGCTCTTTTACTTCGGACTGTAGCAAAGAAACTTCGTCAATCTTTCTCTGACGAATCTTGGGTAGCTCATGTAAGTACTATCTTCTCTTCCACTTATCAATCAGATACAGATCACCTGGTTCGATATGTTTTTTTCGCCTTCTGATCGATGGCTTGTGTGTTGTATCGTGTTAAGACGGGCACGGCTACCCCTCTCTTTGCGGAGTTACCCGACCGATTCCGCTCTGCCGTAAGGAGCAATCGATCTCCGCCTATCTCCAACCCGGGGGCAGATGGAACTTCGTCTTTCGTCTTCCATCCCTCGAACATGCCATCTACCTATCTATCCGATCCTGCTATGTCGACTACTCAATACGCCGAATCCTCATCTGCAACTCCTGGAATGTCTGGATCAGGAATTGTCGTTGAATCAGAAGCGAGAGGAACGGCATGGGACCTCACGCATATGAGTGAGGAAGGGAATGGAAGTTTGCATGGATCTGAAGTCAATTTTGGGATGGAGGAATTGGCTTATCTCTCACAATTGTCGGATCTCGAGTAAGCACTTTGTCTCTGACTGCGCTGGTTTTGGACAGAGAGTCTGATTTTTATTTTTTTTCATAGCTTGTCATCCGAGATGTTTTGGACCCAGTTGGTTCCCATGCAGCAGCCTGAAGGAAGTGGGATCCCGTTTCGCTGATCGTATGGTCCCTCCTAAAAACGAGCCGTCACAGACCTCAGCTTGAATGTATTTCTTCATGTAGAGCAAGACAACCAATGTTATACTATATAATTTAATCTCTAAGTTTAGAACACAGCTGGCGTTGAACGCACGAGATCAGGCAAGAAAAGACCCTTCATCGCCTCTGATAACGACCATTCACCCTCCTACAGATAGAATTAAAGGGACATGATCAGCTTCCATCCCTGATGAATAAACGAACTGAGACTCACGAGGCTTCCTCTTCTACTCGTGCACGCTTAGCCTGGGCCATTCTTTCAGCTTCTCGATTCTGGGCGGCAATCTCCGGAGAGCTTGGGAATCCGATATTCCTATAGAATTCAGCTCAGAGGAAAATCAGCTCGAGATTTTCCAAGACTAGTTCAACTTCGAGTTGAAGCGTACCAATAACCCGGCGGTGTAGGTGGTTCTTCCCAATCAGCTCGATGCCTTGAATTGTTTTGCTTTCTCATCTGTACAGACTCCCGTTTCAGCCTCTTAACTCTTTCTTCAGAAGTTTCTTCTCTTGTGCGAGTATCTGAACACTTTCTTTTCTCTTCAGAATCAGCCTCCGGAGCTGGACTCCTCCATCGAGGGCCTTGAGGACCTGGTGGAAGCGCACCCACAGCCTCATAGTACTATGTAGGGAAGGAAAAAAATATGAGAACTCAACTCGTTTTTCTAGAACAGAGTAGTGTAATTTCAGGACAAGAAAACACTTACACCAGAACAACATTCACAATCCGTCGCATGGAGTTGCTTACGTTCATCCTTTTTACGAACAACCCTGTTAAAAGCTACACGTACATGAACGCCGTAAGCGAAAGCGCAAGTCCTTTTCTAAAATGGCTTTCTTTACAAAGAATCATATAAGAAACATACCGTAGTCAACACCTTGGTTGTTGTCTTTGATTATCTCAAACTCTTCATTGATAGTTTTGGAGGTCGTACTAAGCGTCGGGTCGAAACAACGGGCTTCGTAAGTATTTATAATTTGAGTGCTGGATACAACTGAAGATTATAACTGACGCCTCGGAATCGGCCAAGGCATACCTCCCGTTGCCTTTGAAGCCGGCAAAAAGAGCGGTCACCTCCTTCGGTTTCTTATTTCGGAGAGACTTCAGAAAAATCTTCTTTTCTTCAGGTGTCATTCCAGCCGTAGGATCCACTGGACGATTTTTCTTCGCGGTATCAGTCCAATCGCTACCCGAATCATCAGATTGTCGAAGGCCGGAGGTTGATCTAGAAACTGTGTCGCCAAATCCAGGTTTCGCTTCCAGAGGAGCTTTCTCCTCAGAGTCTGACATATAATCGGCTGCTCGAGAGATATGAGGATTGGGCACATCAGCCTCGAAATGCTGTGGATGAGATTCTGGAAGTTGATCCATAACTAGTTCTTTCTTGACTGTAAATTCGAGTTTTTCGCGCTCCAGTTGAACTGGTGATCTTCTTTTCCGGCTCTGTTGGCGCCAGTCATTGACTAGATCTGAATGAGTAGAGGTTGTAACCATCCGATCGATCGATGAAGACGATCTTTTTATCGATATAGCCCTTCTTCCTGGAACAGTTGGATCTGTATTTTGTGTATCCTGATCATGAATGACAGGATGAAGCGTAGACTTTCCCAACCATTTCGTAGCGCTTGAGGATGAAGGAGCATTCGTGCTCCTTGGCGTATCGGCAATTATTGTCGGTATAAGCACAGATTCCTCCGTTGCGGTCAAACCAGTGTTAGGTCTTGAGCAGACGTCTTCACCTATGTGCATATCAGATACGCGATTACTTGCGCTTTGCAATACTCTGCGATGACCAGTATCTGGGGTAGAATATGCTGTAGTCTCTCCTTGATCATGATTGACTGAAGATACAAATGTTGGGTCATAAAGTTGGTTTGAGAGCGATAGATGTTCTTGTACAAGATCCAAGGGTTCTGTTAATGGCTTTGAAGGTACACTCTGCTGTAAAAAGTTCCTAGATGTGAGTGGAAGAGTATCGGATGGCTTCTTTTTTACTATCAACGTCGATGAAAGTTTCTGCGCGATTATCACTGGCGACGCAGGTGATGAAGGAGAACCCTCGAGAGGGGAGTACGGTGGTACTTCTGTTGAATGGCTCAACTCAATTGAAGGGATGTGTCGACTTGTGCCCTTGGCCTTCTTCAGAGGACCTGCCGACCCATCATCATCTGCTTGCGCCTTTGCGACTTCCCTCCTTCTGCCCTTCGAATCAGCGTCTTCTCTTTTTTCCAGATGTCTTCTTCCTCTTGATTTCTTTGCAGCTCGAAACTCTGTAAGATCTTGAATGTACCTTGTTGCAAAGTTTGTCCATTCCTGTTTTCTTGATCTGTGCTTTTCTTGAAGTTGTTCATGTTGTGCTTGAAGAGAGCGATAGGAGGCCTGAAGGGCGGTATGCTGTGAGGAGACGGTAACAGATAGCGGATCATTTGACGAAGGAGACAATGGAGTAATTGCAGCAACAGAGATGATTTTTGAAGAGTCAGACCGGCCAGGGCTGATTCTTCTGTCCGATGAAAAAATAGGAAGATAGTGTGAGCATGTATGCTTGATCTTCGAAAGACACAACCCCTCATTACACCCGCACAAAGACAAGCGGTTCAGGAAACTCACGTCTCGTGTTTTGTAGCACTGGCCTCTTCATTCAATCTACCTTTATCTGTTCCAAAGTTCCAATTTTTGTTGTTCAAGGCCCTGATCTTACTCTCCAAAGCTTCGACCTTCATGACCATCGACGCTTCCCTTTCTCGCCAGTGATCTTTTTCGCTAATTAGTTCCAACAAGGCGTCAACATGACGGGAGGAGTCCATCAATCTCTTCTGATATCTTGTTCGCAGTTTGGTTTCGGATTCGAGTTGAGCTTGTATCTGGTTTAGCGTATCGATGCTAGAGGACGATGAGGTGGAGGTGGAAGCTGAAGGATCGAGTGGATAGTTCCCTCGATTTTCAAGAAACAGTAAGCGGTTCTGCACAGTCTTTAGTTGATCCTCGAGATGGGTCGTCTGAGCGATGCGTTCCTGGAGCTCGTCGTTCTTCAATTGTAGCTGTGTTTCGTTGATTGGAACATCGGAGTACTGAGTATCTTTGTCGCTTGGCGAAGGAAAGAACTACTGAATGCGCTAAACAGAGGTCGAACTTACCTTGTGTTTTATGACTACCATGAGACATTACATGGAGCCAATCACCATTGTTGTTGATTGGGATCAAAGGTATGATATGAACCGATGGTTAAGTATATGGGTTCCTTCATGATGATGTCGTATGAACATTGAACATACCGGCATACTCCGATTCCCACGTCTCTATGACCCCTTCCAACACACCGACATGGTCGACAGCCGCCTGTTGTCTAGCCTTCAAGAGATTGCTTATCGGAGATCCTGACATGATTCATGGGAGACCTGAGAAACTATCCGGCAACTTTGTTAGTGATTAACTAAAAGGACCATTCAGTCAGCAGTGTTCATAAAGGTGTGGTTGATAGGTATGACAGGTAAACCGGCAAGACAGAAATCGGAGAGGAACGCAGTAAATGAATCGACGCGTCTTTCGCTGTTCTCTCGACGCGTTCAACTTCAGTTGCTCAAACGAACACTAACCGCCATCGACTTGTATCAGATAGCTTACATCATGGCAGACTTTACGGACACACATCCTCGGATCCCTCTTGACTCTGAACAAGATTGGCAGAAGATACAAGATACAATCACTCAAGCTTTATTGCAAATAATAGAATCCATGTTCGCCTCGGACGAGCGTGATCAGGAATTGAAGGCCTATGTTACCGAGAGGGCAATGCAGGTCTGTCTTGATTGATTGTGCTTGATGAATTTATATAGAAACTACCATGAGTTTTTGGCTGATCAAATGTCTGCACATTACATGTTCATCGGACTGGTTGATATGTTTCTCAGTGGAAAGACCAGCTGGTACGGAACGCAATTCCTAATTTACGTCTGAATGGTATGCCTTATGAAGAGTACTTGGAAAGTCCAGAAAGTACGTTCCGCTTTCCCTTTACCCTACCGGTCGTTCATTCGTAAATTGTATCAAGAAATGCTCATTGACATGACCTGAAACGTAGATACGGAGCCTTTCGATGAATCGCTTGACAGGAAGATTCGATCTCTCGCTGCCGAGAAGGAGCTTATACAAGTTCAAGTCGCCGAACGAAGGGCAAAAACACCAACAGCTATTCGAGCATTAATGGATGATCTAGTGAGACGGCAGATCGCAGGGGAGTGGGTTCCTCTGGATGAGAACCAGACTATGGATGGTGTTGAGGAACACAAAGGTTGGTTTCGTCTGCCGTGTCTCATCTACCTCCTTGGTTTCAAAATACTCAATTCGGGAGGCTGTATTGACTGGGCCATTCTCTTTCGACTTGATATAGATTTAATCCCCAACAAAGAAGAGATCGTTCGGACACTCGATTCCACACTGCAAACTCTATCAGCCATCAACAAGGTCAGCTTCATTTATTACTTGCCTGATGCACTTTGATATTCATCAACTTATGACTGCTTGCTCGCTCGCTCGCTCGCTCGCTTGCTTTTCTCCTGATTCTAATATTCATAGAAATTGCCAGTACGTCTTTTGCATAACACGACACTCCTAATCATATCGTCAATAGCCAGATATTGATCGGTTTCTTATTGGTTTTTCCTTGATATAGAACCAACTCTCCCGTACAGCGCAAGCTCAACAGGTAGCGGAAGACATGGCACTCCTTGGTCCTTAATCTCGTCTTGACCCTAAGAAGATGTCTACTCTTGTGTAAAAACATGTATCCTATATATATACCCCGTTCTCTCTCCTCCAATTTGTGTCACATTGTGTTTCTTTCCATCGCTTGATGCTGTGCTACCATGTGTAGAGAGGCTGATGGAAGCACACTACTGATTGATCCTTGTGTCGAGTTGCCTCAAGATATCCTTCGTATTCGACAGACAAACAAACCACTCAACCAGTCCTTCTCCTTTCCTTCGACCAATTCACCCGAGAATCGAAGTGCTTTTCCGTCCAGCCACCTGGCATCCGGTTCCTCGCAGGGCATCTCCTCCCTACCCGGTACATCCTCTAGCTGTGCCTTCACGCACTCTCCTTCCTTATTGACCTCTTCCAAAAACCGCTGGACTATGACCTCACCCTGGTTCACTGAAAGAGAGCACGTTGAATACACGAGCACGCCGTTTGGTTTGAGCAGTCTGAATCCGTTTCGAAGAAGATTCAGTTGAAGATCGGGGAGTGTTGATGAAGGAGAAGCGGTGGACAGAGAGGCTAGGAGAGCAGGGGGGAAGGCGAATGTAGGTTGACCATTAGGAGAAGACACAGACGGGGGTTCGACTGTGATGTACTTCAGGATGTGCGCTATTGATCCATCGTGTGTGCCTAGTGAACGACAGTGACGAGAGAAGACGCAGAGTGAGAAAATTTTCGGCTATAATCTTGCAGACGCTAGAAGAGAGGACGTACATTCTGCGTCGACCAGTACCTTGTCATACGGAATAAACACCGACGTGTCGACCTGACCAACCTCAACCGGTCCTCTCTTGAAGGTTTGAGGGATCAAATATCCCTTCGTCCTGACCTCAACCTCGCCCCCGTCCCAAACTGGTCCTCTTTCCCACTGAGCCCATGTGCTGTCCTCAACTTCATCTCTCGACTTCTCTTCATCCGCTCCTAGTCCGAACGCTTTACCTCTCCAGTACACGTTCCCTCGTGCGACGCCTATGTCAAAAGCTCTTCCATCGGCAAGGAAAAGCCTGGTCTTTGACCCGTTTCCTAATTTTCCTGATACGCTCTTCGTGATCCCAAGACGGGATGCCGACACGTCCACTCCTGTGACCGTCCCTCGACCCAATCTGACGATCTCTGCACACAACGAAAGTTTACCACCAGGCGCGCAACACAGGTCCAGCACGTGGTCATCTGGATCGAGAGAGAGTGCATGGACCGCGACGGCTGAACCGGCATCAAGCGCTTGGATCCGACCTTGTTTGTACAGCTCACAAGGTGCCATTCTGACCGATCCGGGTAGCCTATAAAACTCGAGTTGAGGACTGGGTAGCCATTTGATGGGCGTCAGGTCCTCGGGCGGGATTTCAAGCGCGGTTGATATCTCGAGAGGCAAAGGACGGGAATGGGTAGGATGAAAAGTGGGATGGACGAATCGCGAGGGAAGGGAAGGTTTTGAGCTAGCCGTCGGACGGTTCGCGAGGGCATATGTAAGTAGAGATGTATAGGTCGAAGTAGAAAGTCCGTTTGATTGTAGAAAGGAGATGAACTCGGCTGGAAGTACAGGAAGTGACCTATATCAAGTCTATCAATGTTCTGACCCATCGTTCTGAGAAGTTCAAGAGGAGAAGAGCTTGAGAAGTTTGGGAAACGCGTACGGCAGAGAAGACTCTGAGCTAGCTGCTCGAGCGCCAGGGACCGCTGATGTCATCCTGGTAAGGACCTTCTTGAGAACGGAAATGGTTTCTATGTTGACAACTGAATGATAGGCGCCTCCGATGTAGGTAAATGTATGCTGAACTTGAGTATTTAGCGAATGAACCAAATTGATGTAGAACATAACTGAGTGATTAGGGTTATTATACTTAACACAACATGATCAGCATAGATGATTAATTTTTGATACAACGGCCTGTGACGTAAGCTTCTCTTCATTTATACATGCTGATACCTTGAGGTGAATGCGTTGATAGAGTTGACCTCTGTATAGACTTTATAGACGATCGTTCAAGAAGTTGTAGAAGCGTTGGTCGCTATGGCTGCTCGTAATCTTCACACAACTCTGGCACTCCGTTCTGCTATGTCGTTAAATACTTCGCCTCCACCTCCGCCTCCGGTTCGGCCGACGACGCATATTAACCATATCGTTTGCTTTGGTTTGGGGAACGTGACGCACCCGAGAACCCGACATTCGTTTGTACAACCTCTTTCTCAAGTGTTTGTCTGGATGCGATGGACTAATCTGAATACAATTCTTCTTTTTTTATCAGCTTAGGACATATGATCGTTGATTCGTTTCTCGATAGCCTAGGGCTCGGGATATGGAAAAAGTCAGCTAGCCTGAAAAGCATGGTAGCAGAGGGTAGTATCCCTTTGCCAAACTATGTGGATGCTGCTTCGGGACACTTTGATTCAGTCAAGCTGACGCTAGTGAAAAATAGTGCGTAGGTTGAATCTCCTACTGTCGTTGTTGATCAGCTATCTCATATTCATCATATCCTCTTGTTCTCATAACACACTGTCAAACGGCGCCTTCTCTATAGTCCCACCGATGAACCTCGCAGGTCAATCCCTACAGCCGCTGCTCAAACAAAATCCTATCAACCGGTCTACACTCTATTTTTTCTTATACGATCACCTTGATGCGGAGGAAGGAAAAATCCAGATCAGAAAAGGAGGCTCATGTGGCGGACAAAAGGGAATGAAGAGTTGTTTGAATATATTGGGCAAGCACGACAAAGAGGCGTATCAGATCCGGATTGGAATTGGAAAGCCCTCTTCGGTGAGTTTAAGTTATCGTTGTTGTGTGCTGTTCCGACCGTTGAGGAAAAGAGAAGAGCTGATCAGTTTGTCTGTCAATCCTCTCACTGGTGCTTAGACCGATTTCACCGCTAGCTATGTTCTCTCGCGCTGTTCTGCCTCTCAGCTAGCGAATTTCCGACCGGATGGTGAAGGGACGATATCCATATGGAATTCCATTCTCGAAGCGGCTTATCCATCTCCAGGATCAGACAAGATCGTTTCTGTGGGCAAGCGGAAAGAAGATATGTTACAGGCCTCGGCAGCAAAAAAACTCAGGAAAGAAGCTAAAGCAAAGAAGGACGCAGAGAGGAAGAAGGCTAGGGAGGCCGCAGCTATGGGTGAGAGCGAAGGTGGTAGCGAGGGATGATAACCTGTATGTATAACTAGCCAATCAACCATATGGCTCTGGCCGCTATCGAGCGATGCTGTAGAACAACGTAGAATACTTTCAAACAAACCTCGGCCAGTAGTGGTCGATACATGGTCCTTGAAGACTTAAATGCCCTCAGACCATAACCACCAAATTCTCGTGGGTCATGGATTTAGTATGTGACATCCTCAGCGTCAGCCCCAGTGGCAGCATGATCAAATCCCGACATCCTTTGTCCCTAGTTCTTCTCCTGGTGAAGCGCTAGGTGCAGCATATTGCACGACTGATTCACATCTCTGTTCCACCAAACCAGAGAGCAAGCATATGAAACAATGAGAGATCGACACACCATTCTGAGGCATACAAGACAAACGCAAGACATTCTTTCAGCGCCCACACCTTGTTCTTTCCCGACAACTCGCCATAGCACTCCGAACACATCCTCGATGTTATCCAGAACTCGCTCACTTTTCGAATATGTAGCAGCGGTGAGGCTTTCAGCTTTGCAAATATCATTCTCATTGGGCCAGCCGCATGTCGACGAGAATTCGATGAGAATGTGCCGTCTCGGAGCGTCAGGAAGGTGCGCGGACATCCTGCCGACAGACGTACAGTCACCTTGTGTTACGCTCGCTCGCGGTTGATGCGCGCACCCCAGCGGAGACGTCTCCAGCGTCAGGCGGCAAAGAAGGTCGAGAGCAAACGGCAGGAACGAGAGTGTGAAGTAAGACCGGAGCGGAGAACATCGAGACTGGCAGTTTTTGCCGAAGGAAGGTCTGAAGAAGGATATTGAGGCAAGAAATCAGGTTGAGCAAGGCAGTCTGCACAGTGAGCAGGAGCGCGAGAAGCACTCACCACAGAGAGCTGTTGATGCTTCCGCATAGTTCTCCATCCACAACGGCTGTCTTCGAAGGTCTCGGCCCGTCTTTGCAAAATGCTTCTATGATGTGAGCGGAAGCGACCACTGAGTGCCCCGTTCAGTCCGACCGCGGTTGTCCAAAGACATGTCCAGGCCTCCTGCGGTCGCCGAAAGAAGCGTCCGGCGACCTTGGTCCAAACTCACGACCTCATCCTTTGACATACTCTGCTTGAATGCAATCTCTACTTTCGGTTTCCCATCTCCATCTGTAGTCACTTGTATGTAGATATTCGAAAGCCAGTGTATACATATCTGGAGTTATACTCGTAGCGAAATGCGAAACCAACGAAGAAACCCGGAAGGATGGTTGTACCATTTGCTTCAAATCTCAACTGCATCCGTGGTGGGAACTCTTGGTTTCAAGTCGAATAACCTCTTCAAGGACCCTAAGTTGATCATTACACCATGTAAGCATGCTGACTCTCAACGACGACTTGAGGAATCGTTCGTTCGTTCGTTCGTTCGTTCGTACGTTGGTTCGTTAATTCATTACAGAACGCCTCCGTTCTTTAATTTTGTTCATTGACCGCGGCGGAAGAACGTCATTCAATAGCTCAGTTCAGGTGACCTTCCTTAACTCTTACGTAGAACCAACCGTTCTGCGATGAATTTCCTGTGGTGATTCTCGGTTGAAGACGGCAAGAGATAGCATGCGATAGATCTCTGCAACGAGAACAAAGGCTGACCAGATGATCAACAGAGAAAGAGCTCGGATAAAAACATCGTGGATTCTTCAGTAGATACACTTGATCGGGTTATACGTTCGAACAGCGAGATAGATGGGAACGAGAAGGTTTGCTCGAATCGTAGTTTCCTCGCCTTCCTTCTCTGGCGTTGTTGACCCGGGTTTGTCGCCTCCGATGTGCCTGCTTACACATTGGTGCTTCAGACCCCGGACGTATAAGAGCATATCGGTTCATTCGAACACATTCTTCTTCCATCTCTTATTACTTCGCCTCTTCTTCATCCTCTTTTTCTTCTTGGAGCCTAGTAGTCAGAAAAGAAGAGAGAGATATATCCTACCATATTGATAAGCTTGACATCGATTACAATCAACTCAACAAGATGGATGAGAAGCATGATGATCCAAAGGTGGAGATCACTTATATTGAAAATGCCACTTCAGATACATCTCCACTCGACGAATTCCCAGGAATAAATGACATCGATGAGAAGAAGGTGTGTCCCGCGTAGTTGATGTCTAGCTAATCATTCCAATCGCGAGACTGACGATTGTTGTCGATTTTCGATCTTGTCAGCTCATGAGAAAGATCGACTGGGTGTTGTTGCCCTGGCTCAGTGTTCTTTATCTGGTAAGTTTTCGGACATATAGAATTCATCATCAGGACTGTGTACTGAACCTTTACCGTCCTCTAAGCTTTCCTTCCTCGATCGAACAGCTATCGGAAACGCCAAAACATTCCACATGGCCACCGACCTGAAGTTGACAGATCAGCAATATTTACTCTGCTTGACCATCTTTTTCAGTCAGTTGGCTTGATTCTCTAGGTGGCACTGACTGAGCAGAGTTGCATGGAGTTTCTGGGTGGTCATCAGACTGAGAAGGATTCCTTGTCATTCATACATCACCTCCCGCAGTTCCCTACGCTCTGTTTGAGCCTCCGTCGAATGTCTTGTTGAAGAAACTCAGCCCGAGGATCTGGTTGACAAGCATCATGGTCCTATGGTCAGTGCGCGCTCGTGAACCGCGCATCTTACTTTGTATTAATATGTCCCCGACAAACTTTGTACACAGGGGAGTTGCCATGATTGCTCAAGGATTGGTGAAGAATTTTCAACAACTGATGGTCGTTCGAACATTACTCGGACTCTTTGAAGCCGGTTTGTCCATGTACTCGATGTCTCTGCCAGAAGTTGATGGATCAGTGCTAAGGAAACTGCTATCATCACACGAAAACAGGTCTCTTCCCTGGTGTAAACTACTATCTATCATGCTGGTGAATAACGCGTTGATCGAGCTAGCCGATCATTGAGGAAATATGGTTCAACTTGTATTTGTCTTTTGAAAAAATTCTCTTAGGTACAAGCGAAACGAGTTTGGTCTTCGAGCATCGATCTTTTTCTCGGCTGCCACTGTCAGTGGAGCGATGGGAGGTCAGCTAGTTTGTTCAATGTGATGTTCACTGTTGGAAAGGTATTCAAACTGAAGCGCTACACCTTTTTCTTGACTCCTATCAAATAGGTCTCCTTGCTGCTGCCATCTCAAATATGGATGGAGTTGGTGGAAAGCCCGCTTGGTCATGGAGTTAGTCAATTATACAAATGTTTGAGATGCGAGCTCCATGTTGACTCTGGGGCGATGCGTCGTCGCTTAAACTTGTGCAGTCTTCATCCTGGAGGGAGTCATCACTGTGGTAGCCGCTCTAATCAGCCCGTTTCTAATTCAGAATTTCCCTGTATGTGTTAGAGAGTGCAATTTCCTGATCTGAGTACATTTACAGAAAGCTAACCATTCAACACTATCATTCCCGGGTTACTACAGGACACCGCGACGTTCTTGAAACCTGCTGAGCGTGAGTCGTCATCGAATGATACCAGACCTTCTTGCTACAGCTATTAACTCCCTACTCTGTTTTGCCACTCAGGTGCTTTCGTCATTCGACGACTCCAAACCGGAGATATTGTCTCGGCCGGGGGTGAAAAGTTCCATTGGAACGCTATTCTTGCTTCCTTGAAGGATTGGAAGACATACATCGGGATGATCATTTATGCCGGAGTGGATGGCCCACTTTATGCCTTTTCTCTATTTACTCCGAGTATCATCAAGGAGCTTGGCTACACAGCCGTCAAGGCCAACTTAATTTCGTGCGTGTTCTTATATTCTTCTTCAACACATAAGAACGGCAAATCTGCGTCTGCGAGACAAAAGCCAAGATATCTGATATTGATTAGGCTTCGACACTTTCAACCCATAGTGTCCCAGTTTATGTTTTCGCGTGTATTTTGACAGTTGCCGTCGGGTTTGTAAGTGGTTGCCCGCATTCCACCTACTTCAAAGTTGATGTACTGAGAGACTCTTGCGATCCTTAGTCGGCTGACCGGACAAAGAAAAGAGGAATCTATAATCTCTTATGCTTGAGTGCAGGCATGGCCGGATACAGTACGTAGAGATCTAGTTCTTGTATTGATACTCGATTTATGTCTGATACAAGAACCCCTCCCCCTCGAAGTTATCCTGATCGTCAGCAGAAAGCCGGCGCTGAGTTACTTCGCAATTTATCTGGTATGTATTTTCATTTGTTCAGTTGATATCATTCTCACAGTCTGTTGAGACTTCGATTTATCATGCTGTTTGAATGCCATTATTTTGTCTTGTAGGCTGCCGCCGGAATATACCCCTTGATTCGTATGTGATACTCATTGTTGGGTTCAAATTTTGTTCAACACATTCTCGACCTCTGTTGATGCTAACGTCTTAACCTATCTTCCACTTGATACAGCCAACACTATCGCATGGGTTAGTAATAACACCGAGGGAAGCTACAAGCGATCTTTCACGATGGGCTTGGTCATTGGGTTTGGCAATCTCAATGTACGCTCAGCTACATCTTCTCGATTGTAGCATATGTTAAGATGATCTGACACAGTTTGTTCTACTTTGCACCTGACATATACAGGGAGCTGTGTCATCCAATATATATCGAGCTAAGGATCTTCCGTGGTACAAGATGGGGCACGGCATCGTATTATGCTACATCGGTCTTGGCTTTATCTGTAAGATCCTCTATGCTTGATTATCAGCCTACCTCCAGACAAAATTATTCAATCAGAGCTCATACTACCTTCAATATTTTCTCTAATAGGCTCAGCGCTGTACATGTTCTTCCTCTCGAGGGAGAACAAAAAACGAGACCGAGGAGAGGTTCGTTCTAAACACATTGTCTCTGATTCCATACATACGTTTGTGCTAATCTTTGCGCCGACTTCATATACAGCGAGACGAGAACATTCAAGGTCAAACTGTCCCCACAAGCTCGACCGGGAAATCCACAGCCGTCAAAGGCAGAGACAAGATCTACGAATCAGAGGAACAGGCGCGAAGAGAATTGGGCGATGCTTATTCTGGCTATCGGTACATCATCTGATTTTCTTGTCTCTTCAAATCCGGTGCAATCCTTGTGTACATGCATTTTTCCTTCTTTTTGTATTAGATAATTCGTTCTTCGTCTTTTGTAATTTCTGTTGTATGTCATTCCTTTCCAAGAAGTCCCTTCAAATGTATCAAGATGGTTAATTGGTTGTTATCTCGTTGTGCCATTCGTTAGGTGCTCAGAATTCACTGAGTCTATCGGCCTGAAATATCGCTGGTGGTTTGATAGTTTGATAAACGCCGGCCATACTATTGGCCTTCGGAGAAAGCCGGGAGGTTGATGAGCCGAGCGACAAAACATGGTGGATGACGAGGACTTCTACCCTACCTTCACAACATCTCATCGTCAACACAACTATCGCCTCGAGCTCGTGCTTGCTAAATGTTTGCTTCAAAAGCTTTCAAATCTAGTTTTAATAGGCTTACGGCTTCATCTCGCCAGTCCTTCTCCAAACCGACGATTCGGCGAAGACTGGTCGCCTTGACTACGTTGACGGCTGTAGCCGTTCCATCTGTAAATCTGTCTTTTTTCCATCAGTTCACGTTCAATCTTACCCATCAGAAAACAGCGTCTGACCTGACGCTTCTCTTATTGAAAGGCCTTTGTATACTTTCGACCGTCGATCTCGCTAGACTCTCAAGCCCACCCTGTGAAACCGACCCCGGAAACTACGCATCCCGAAACCCGATTACTCACTCGATCCGAAGTCTCCGAGCATCAATCCCCTGCTGATGGTGGTCTTTGGGTCATCATTGACAACGCAGTATATGATGTGTCCAACTTCTTGGATCAACATCCCGGTGGATCAGGAATCATCGAAAGTAATGCGGGTAAGGATGTGACAAAGTTGTTCAAGCCGATCCATCCACCCAACACAATTGGGACGCACCTAGGACAAGGAGTAGAAAAGGTAGGAGATTGCGAACCGATGGGAGAGGATGAGGCACAGAGTTTGATGACCGACGAGGAAAAGAGAATCAGTGAGGCAAGAAGCAAGCTGGGACATGTTGATACAGTTGTCAATCTGGACGACTTTGAGGTTTGTCTGTTGAT
The DNA here is from genome assembly GCA_014825575.1 of Phaffia australis. Classification (NCBI taxonomy): domain Eukaryota; kingdom Fungi; phylum Basidiomycota; class Tremellomycetes; order Cystofilobasidiales; family Mrakiaceae; genus Phaffia; species Phaffia australis. Next base: position 67,364 of record MVAH01000013.1, read on the forward strand.
TTCTCTCGTGACAAAGACAGAATCGTGTGCTGATATGTTGAATTTGAATTGCGTTGGCTCTCAAGAGAGTGTGCAAGGACATACTTTCGAACAAAGCGCTCGCCTGTAAGCTTATAGAAATTCTCGTCATCACCAGCTTCCTCGATCATCCTCTGCATGGTCTGATTCACACGCTTTTATGCGTCTGAAACAACACAGATTACTCCTCGGGTGCCGATGACGAAGGAACCATCCGATCAAACATCTCATCATTTTCGCGTATTCTATTCAAGCCTAGAGTCCTCCGTAAGGTAAAAGACGTGTCGATAGAGACCACAATTCTGGGCCATCCGTCGAGCTCCCCGATCTATATTTCACCTGCTGCGCTTGCAAGATTGGGAAATGAGGACGGAGAGATGAATCTTACTAGAGGAGCGTGAGTCTAAGTCAACTTCATCCCACATATTGGTTTGTATATCAGGAAAGATGCATCGAGATAAGGGAGATACTCTCATGAAATATCGATTGAGCACTAACAGTTTCAACTTCATAACTTGGTTCATGGATTTCAAAGAGCTCAAACCGGGATCATCCAAGTAATCTCCTCCAACGCGTCTTGCTCATTGGATGAAATGTGCGAAGTCCGGAAGAAGAATCAACCCTTGTTCTGGTATGTGTCTTATCTCAATAGAGAAGCTTCTTTTTCATGTTCGTATATCATGACTCATCACTCTCTGACTCTATTTTTCTGATGTCTACATCACGATTGGGCACATTACAGGCAATATTATGTGAACGCCAACCGTGACCTTGCTTATAAAGCCCTACAGAACGCATTGGACCACAAGATGGATTCTATCTGGGTGACGGTCGATGCGCCCGTGGGAGGCAAGCGAGAAGCTGACCTTCGGGTCCAACTGGAGGAGAATCCAGTGAATATACTCTTCTTTGCTCAGTTTCTAGGCCTCATACATATACTTCACACGGTACTGCTTAGTACAGATCTCCGTATCCATATGTTAACTTCCCGTTTTGATTGAAATCCTGAAAAGCCAACAAATGGATCTTCTAGTAAGGGAGGCTCTACATCCGAGCAGATGTTCAGCTTCGTAGATCCAAACTTGTCCTGGGAGGATCTTAAGTGGATGAAAGAACGAGCGCCCGATGTGAGCTTCGTGATCAAGGGGATTGGTTCGGTCGAGGTTTGTCTTGTATCATCAGTCTTGTATTCTTATTCTAGTTTGTGAACTGACAATATGACATACAGGACGCAGTCATGGCCATCGAAGCTGGAATGAACGGAATCGTAATAAGCAATCATGGAGGCCGACAACTCAATGGGTAGGATCTTCTTCTTTCGATTAGATTGTCATCTGGATATTCTTCAACTTATCTTTCGGATGGGTCCTCACCGAAACAGCGGAATTCCTCCGATTCGTATCCTTGAGCGCCTGACCGCTCAACACGCCGACTTGATTGCCAAACACAAGACCGAGATTTTTCTGGACGGTGGAATCAGACGAGGAACAGATGTTCTCAAAGCGCTGTGTTTAGGAGCGACAGCGGTCGGCCTCGGTAGGACCTTCTTGTATGCTCAAAGTGCATGGGGTACAGAAGGTGTCGTAAAAGCGGTTCAGGTGATGAATGATGAGATCAAGTTGGGAATGAGGCTTTTAGGAGGTGAGTTTCTGCTTGATCGATTCAGTTTCTCTTGAGCTAAAAGTTGCCATACACTGACTCGAAATGTATCGGCTGGCTATAGTCACCTCCTTATCTGAACTTGGACCAGAATACATCGAAGTTCTCCCTATGTAAACATTCCTTGATATGTGAAATCTAAGTCATCATCTGTACGTATATGTATATATATATGCGCATGTATATGCGTTTGTAAGTATGTATGCGGTGTCATTGAAGCTCGATAAGAATCCAAGTGGAGAATTTCTAAGTCAAAATAGAATTGATGCCTACGTAGAGGAAGGTTGTGGAAAAAACGTCTTTGAGAATGTATTATTTACTGGTCTGGTACCACATCGGAGAAGAGATAGATGGAACAACGTGCTGGCCAAGCCTATCTACCTCAGGCTCGAACACCTCTTTTGATCTGTTCGACCAGTCCCTTGGCCTCGTTCTCATCCACCACGACATTATGCACCTTCTTCAAATGTCTCCTTAGATCGTATGCCCTCGAAAACCTGAATTCGCACCCTTCATTGCTTAGTGTTCCATCCTCCATTGGAGGTGCAGCGTACCAACAGGCGATCTTCCGTTCTACATAGGCCTTTCCGGTTAACAAACTTCTGACTGAGCCAGTCCCGTTTGGTGTTTCTTCGTTGGTAGCGTCTTCGGAAGCGACAGAAGCAGGGTCGGTAGAATCGAACGTTGGTAGGGCTGTGACGAGATGGGAAGGTAGAGGAAAAACGCCAGCATCGAGAGCGGCCTGTAATCTGATATCGGCAGGGGCAAGAGCGGTTTCATCAAGTTTCGTATCAGGATGTTTCTTGGCGAGATGTCGTTTGAGCAGATGTTTGTGACCATAAGACGCATCACATGTGCCGTCGGATACATGAGGACAGATGAATGGACGGCGTCCAAGATGTGCTGTTTGATGGTGCGTTCTGAGGGCTTTAGGCTGGATTGGTTTAAAATGTATGTGTTGGAACGCTCGATGTGATCAGAAAGATTGACACTTGAAGCGAACAGCAGAAAAAGGAATAGAAACGTACAGTTTTAAAAGATTTACCACAGTCTGGTTCTAAACAATGGTCATTTTTCCCTACTACACTAACGGTTCTCCTTCTCTTTCTTTGAGCCGGTTCAGCGCCTGCTTTCCAAGCGATCCACTGGTCCTCCATAACTTGGGTTTCTTTGCCTTGCGCCAACACTTCTTGTTGCACTCCTTCCTCCGCCACTTCTCCTCCCTCTTCTTCTGCCTCATCCTCATCTTCATTTTCGGATTCGACTTCCTCCTGCTCGCTATCGATAAACAGAGAGACCTTCTCTGCACCGTTTTGCTCATTATCCCTTTTTCTCTTCGTGATTCGCTTCTTATACTCCACTCCAATCTCTTGACGTAGGGGTTCGGTCATCTCGTCTCCACTTTCGGGCCCTAGTAGTCGCTCGTCTTCTTCTCGTTCGTGATGAACTTTCAAGTGGGCCTTTAGATTTCTCCGAGAGTTGAACGGCTTCCGATTTGCGCAAGTCGGATAAGGACAGGTCGGAGGATGGAACTCTGATATATGTGCTCGAAGAAGGGTCCAAGTCGCAAAGGTGGGCGGAGAAGATATGTGGGAGGCGTGACAGCAGGTGTATCGAGTGTCTTTGGAGCGAACGATATAGACAAATGAAATGACAACAAGAACAAGATCATGTTGAGGTAATCCTCAGAACACGAAAAGATTACAGAAAGAAAATCAAGATAAGCGTAAAGGATGGACTGACTGTCATGGACTTTTGAATGAGTCTTCAATTTTTGCCTTGTTGCAAATATCTTTCCGCACCCCTTTTCCTCGCACATGATGACTCTCGCAGCCGCTTTTGCCTCTTTGACCTCTAAAGTTTCACAGCTTTCTTCATGTCTTTTTAGGTGTTGACCCGTCCAGAATCTTTTATCACATCCTTCGTTCGAGCAGGCGAATGGTTTGGCTGACTCCGGGAGATGCATACGAACGTGAGCTTGAAGATTCGTAGACCGTGTGAACGAGAGGTTGCAAGGAGGATACTCTGTGCATTTGAAAGGGCGCTAATCAAACACCGGGAATAACAGACAAACACACCAGTCAGGACACGGTGATAGTGATATCAGACAAGGAGGTGATGAAGCAGTGGAATTGAGTACAAACCTCGCCGGTATGTGTGCGAATATGCTCCTCCAATTTAACAGGTCTGGTAAATGCTTGATTACATCCCCGTACCGTGCATTTAAACTTTTTAAGCCGTGTAGGCTTATTCTTTGGCGCTTCTGAAGACGTTGAAGTCGACTTTGTAGACACCCGCGCTGCTCTTGGTGATCCTGTCGACGAAGATGTTGTTGTTGGTGAGGATGGACTTGTGGACTGACTGGAAGCAACGGGGCAAACTAAGGAACCCGATATCTCGAATACTCGTCCAATGATAGGTTCAGCTCTCTGCTTTCCTTTCTCGTAATAAGAGAATCTAGGTACATCCTCATCATCTTCGCTATCCTCATGTTCATAGGTACTATCATCATCGTCATCGTCAATCTGGTCGTGTTCTTCCTTGACTGTTACCTCTCTATTGCCTTCAGTGTCGCCCAAATTCAAATTCTTGGTATTGCAGTCTGAAATGAAGGATTTCCCAGTTCCGAGCGGCGCTATTGACGATGACGATGATGAAGTCTGATTGTGAACTGAATTTGAAGCTGGAGCTGACTGCCTCGAAGGCCGAAACAACTTGGCTGGCTTCTGAAGCACGGACATAGGTGTCCTATGATCAATGTTGTTGACTAGAGTTGATACAGTTTAGTCAGTGGATAGAGCGGACGAAGAGAGATGTTCAAAAAACAATTATATAAGGAAACGTTGAGCACAGCCTTTTGCCACAAAGCTGTTGAGGCCTGACTTCTCTACTTTTTTGAGATACCATTCTGTAGTCAACATCGGTCAGACCATACATGCCAATCCGACGGTTTCTTGCCCTCAATCGTTGCCTTTTCCGCAATAGAATCAGCTTAACAGATTTTCCAAACTACCGTTTCGTACACATGTCAAATTCTACTATGGCCGAGTCCAAGGCGGAATTCGTCAAGTCGCCCGAGGAGCTCAGGTTGAAGAGCACATCTTCCGTTCAGAACCAGCTTCCATCCTCAGCTGCTGCTTCCGCGTCCACTACCGCTGTGGGCGGAAACATCGAGGAGGAAGGGGCTTCGGGAGATTCAGACAAGAGGCCAGAGGGATGGGGAACGAGGGTGCTGCAGGATGAGGATCAAGTCTTCACCATGAATGCTTGGTGCGTCTAATAAAGTTCATTCATCGGCTTTGGAGAGCTCTACACTTGTTACACCGCCAGCTCACAACCATTAATTGTTAACCTATGCGCAATTCAATTCGATCATCTTTTCCTAATCATAATCATCCGAACAACCACGTTTTGGTAATCAAACTATTTAGGGATCACGCTCCTCCTCCAGAGGATTTGGACGAGCGCGCTGAAGCCGTCAAACAGATTCAGAGAGAACATCAGGTCTCTGATCTGATGAAAGGTTCGTCGGAAATGTTTCAAGTCGACGCATTGGAATAAATCTTGAGACTAACCATTGATGGAAATAATTCAAATTGCACGTTGTTTAAGATGTGTACAACAAAAACCCTGCTAGTTTCTGGGACAGGTTCTATAATACTCATAACGAAAAGTAGGTCATATCTATCATCAAATTTCAGCCATACACAAAATGTTGACGACTCTACATCAATTTCATCACTGTCAGCTTTTTCAAAGATCGAAAATGGCTGAGATTGGAGTTTCCCGAGCTGCTACAAATGACCGCTGCCGACGTGAGTCATGCTCTGTTCAATGTCGTGAAAGTTTTATCATCGTGAAGGTTTTATCATCGTGGTATCCGGACTATCGACTGATCGATACTTGTATCAAAACAGGCTGGACCTCGAACGATTGTCGAGATTGGTTGTGTAAATCTTCTTTGTTCAGCTCAGATACCCTTTTTTCACTTCCAGAACTCATTATAGCGTTTGGTGTTTTTCTAGGGAGCTGGTAATGCTCTCTTCCCTATTCTTGAGAACAACAAAAATCCACTGTTAAACTTGCACGGATTCGATTACTCCCGTTCCGCTGTCGAGGTCGTCCGATCAAATCCGTCGTACGTCAAGCCCCCGATGGGGAAAATCAATGCTGCTGTGTGGGACCTCTCGTCTGAGAACATCCCGGAGGATATTCCGGAGGGGACAGTCGATGTAGCAGTTATGGTGTTTGTGTTGAGTGCGCTCAAGCCAGGAGATGAGTGGGAACGGGCAATGGGGAACGTGTGGAAGATGTTGAAGCCCGGAGGATTAATTCTATTTAGAGATTACGGAAGGCACGGTCAGTCCTCGCATTCTTCTTTGTTCTTTATACTTCCCTTTCTTGGGTTTTCAAGCAATTCATATTGCGCGAGTATCTGATATCCCTCCAACCAATTTTCGATGTGAACTCGGCCACATAAGACCTGGCACAGATGAGGATAAAGAAGAACCGAATGCTGGATGAGGATTTCTACATCCGAGGAGATGGAACTCGAGTGTTTTTCTTCTCGGCAGGTATATCAATCTTTAGTTCCAGTTGTTCCAACTAGTTCATTTACTGACTGAAGATGTATCGACTCCTAATTCATTGCCGTCGTGATGTGTAGACGACCTTTCCAAGATCTTTACAGGACGTTCTACAACAACACCTGTTGATGTGACTACCACCACCACCACTGCTCCCAATGGCGTGAACGACGAATCTTCCCTATCCTCATCGCAAGCTGCGACACCTCAACCGCCATCGCCTAGCCCAGTCATGCCTGATATGAGTGCGCTCTCAGCAGCGGTCGATAAATTAGCTATGTCTGGTCAGGATTCAGTCGTCGAAAAGACTACGGAGGACCAGCAGCAGTCGACATCTCAGGAGGGAACAAACAGCGAGTATTTCCCGGAGAACGGAAAGAGCAAGTGGCATGGAGAGCATCCGTTGTTCGAGTTTGAACAGCTGGGCGTCGATAGACGACTGGTACGTCTTGAACTATCAAGCTTCAAGTGTTTGTTTAACGATATCCTTCACTCAGTTGAGTTGACATGATTTCACAACACAGCTCGTTAACCGAAAGAAGCAGCTCAAGATGTATCGGTAAGCTTAACTATAATTTTTATAATTCACTATTTGTTCGGTATTGATACATAAGGAGACGTCTGATTTTGAATGCCGATATACTTCCAACTATAAATAGTGTTTGGATGCAGGTTAAGGCCAGGAAGCTCCTCGAGGGTGATGAGGGCAAGGCTGTCGAGAGTGACATTGTGACGGTACAGGAGGAGCCTTACCGGTTTCATGAATGAGCTTGAGAAGGAGGATTTGAATAATATCGAGAGTCCTACTTATGTAACTTAAACAATAGACGAATATTCAAAAATTACGTAAGATACATTATACCTGGTCATTCAAAAATAATTTGGTTTTCGCTCTTGAAAGTGGGAACGAGAGAATCAGTCCACAAACATCCACGACCACTCGCTCGATTATCTTCAGAATGAGCTCGCCAGCTCCAGAACAAGCGTCCTCATCGTCAAAGCCTGTGTCAAAAAAGAAGTCTTCGAAAGGAGACAAGTCGAAGAGCTCAAAGAGCTCAGGCTCCAAAGCCCTAAAGAAAACTAGAGAGGCAGACGAATTGATAGAATTGGATCGGTTGGTGGAGGAGTATGTAAGTTTGTTTTCTGAATCTATCCAGAGCAGACGTAGAGAAACTTCAATATTAGAACAACGTGCCTAAACGTTTCTCTTGGTTGTCTCCGAAACGGGACTTCTGCCTGATTTCGTGATCGGTAGGAACCTACGAGCCCGGTTTCCGACTTTCAAGATTTTCCAATTTCTGAGAAGACTAAGAAAGGTGAGAATTCGAATATGCATTGAACTTCTTGTATATTATGACTTGCTGATAGTTGACAATCGTCCTTTTCAACACAGGTCTTAAGAAAGCCTTCTTTACTGCCCCTACAGGCATCCAATCACTTGCCATTCCGCTTGCTCTCAAAGGACAAGACATCCTCGGGGCTGCCCGAACTGGATCTGGTAAAACGCTCGCATTTCTTATTCCGCTTCTCGAGTCGCTTTACCGCAAGAGGTGGGGGCCACAGGATGGGTTGGGCGCTTTGGTGATCTCACCTACTAGAGAGTTGGTAAGTTTGACCGACCGTGTTACTCCTTAGTATGGTTTATCGACAAATTTTGGGTTTGCGCTGAGTATTGATCGTTTGCCTTCTATCTCTCTCGTGAACAGGCTATCCAAATTTTCGAAGTCCTTCGAAAGATCGGGCCGTATCATTCCTTCTCGGCTGGCCTTGTAATCGGCGGTAAGAATTTGAAAGACGAGATGGACAGATTGACGAGAATGAACATTTTGATCGCCACTCCTGGAAGACTATTGCAGCACATGGACCAGACTGTTGGATTTGAGTGCGATAATCTGCAGATGCTTGGTAAGTGGATGGTTGATTTCTGAGTCTTGTGTAGCCTTTGACCATGTGAAAATCAGTTTGCTAATCTTCAACCTTCAATTGCGAATAGTTTTGGATGAAGCCGATCGAATTCTTGATATGGGTTTCTCCCGATCTCTTAATGCCATTCTTGAACACCTTCCTAAAACCCGTCAAACACTTCTCTTCTCCGCCACTCAAACCAAATCCGTCAAAGATCTCGCTCGACTTTCTCTTAAATCGCCTGTTCCTGTCAGCGCCGAAGAGAAAAAGTCGACGGAAAATGGAGAGGAGTCGGAGGAGGGTAAATGGGTTACACCGAAGAATTTAGAGCAGCACTTCGCGGTTGTCGACTTAGACAAGAAACTTGATGTGTTATTCAGCTTCATCAAGACTCATCTGAAGAGCAAAGTTATCGTGTTCATGTCAAGTTGTAAACAGGTCTGTTGGACATATCTTGCCTTTGTAGTTCGATCCTGTGATCAGGATCGCTATGGACTTGTTGTTGACTGGTCCTTTCGTCCTCTGCTATCTTCATTTTCTTATCTAGGTCCGATTCGTGTACGAAACCTTTTGTAAGCTCCATCCAGGAGTTCCATTGCTCGAGCTTCATGGCAAACAAAAACAAACCAAACGACTCGACATCTTCCACCGATTCACCACCACTTCGACTTGCTGTCTTTTTGCGACCGATGTTGCCGCTCGAGGTCTTGATTTCCCTTCTGTAGATTGGGTTATCCAGCTGGATTGCCCGGAAGACGTCGATACATATATTCACCGAGTCGGTCGAACGGCCAGATATGAGAGTAAAGGTCAAGCTTTGCTACTACTCTGCCCAAGTGAAGAGGATGGAATGAGCGCTGCGTTGGAAGCTAAGGGAATTGAGGCAAAGAAGATCAAGATCAGAGAGAGCAAGACGATGAGCATCAAGAGTCAAATGCAGAGTTTTGCTTTCCAGGATCCGGAGCTCAAGTACCTCGGTCAGAGGGTGAGTGTTTCCTGTTCTCTCCGGTGTTACTGACCTCTGACTCATCTGCCGAATTTACGATGCTTTTTCCAGGCTTTCATTTCTTATCTCAAATCAATTTACATTCAGAAAAACAAAGATGTCTTCCAAGTTGGTGCCTTGCCTGTTGAGGCCTTTGCTGAGTCGCTTGGTTTGCCAGGAGCTCCCCAAATCAAGTTCATTTCCCAGGAGCAGGCCAAGAAGAAGAAGAACAGAATTAAGGTGATAGAGGTGAACGAGGGTGAGGTTCAAAGTGCAGATGAAAAGGAGACAATACTGGTATGTAGTCTCATTCTAAATATTTTCTTTCTCTTCGAACTTTTCCCTTCCGCTATCGCTCTTCTAACTCAAGGCCTTCTCGTAAATTGATTCACCTCCCATACCTAAAAGTCCGTCGACAAAGCAACAGCAACTGCTACTACAGCCGCTCCAGCCGTTCGAACAAAATACGACAAGATGTTCGAAAAGAAGAACCAAAACATCCTTTCCGAGCACTACTCCTCCCTTATTGACCACTCTGCCGATGTTCCGACCGATGATGGCGATGATTTCCTTACACTCAAACGGACTGATCACGGATTGGATGAGATCGAGGATCTTGACGCTGATGCAACGAACCGAGAGCTTTCGAAACGAAAGTTGAAGATGGGAGCTTCCAAGAAAGCCTCACTAAAGGCAAAAGGGGCGCCTTCCAAGCTGATCTTCGACGAAGAAGGTGGTGCTCATGAGATCTACGAGTTTGTCGACGAAGAAGAAGAGAGAGCCAAGAAGAAAGGTGACGAGAAGGAGAAGTTTGTTGCCGCACAGAGGGGTGAGATGGAAGTCGTCGATGTGGAAGATAGGGAGGTCGCGAAGGACAAGAAGAGGGAGAAGAAGAGGAAACGAAAGGACAGAGAAAGAGAGGTTCGTACAGGGTTCTCCTTGACCGACTATCACGAGTCATTTATCCATTTTATTGAAATTGACTGAGCTCTTTGATCCGCTATATATTTCAGGCTGAGGGCCTCGAACGAGTGGAGTATGATGACCTATCTGATTCTGAATCCGGCGGTGAAGGTGGTCTCCCGGATATCGATATCACCGGTCTCCTCTCTGATAACGACGACGATGATATGGACAGCGCAAGTGAAGACGACAGACCTGTTGGCCCACCGGCGAAACGACAAAAGGCTGCTGCTGCTGCTCCTTCCGTGCCGGCTAAGACGACGATGGAGGACGAGGAAGAACTTGCACTTCGACTTTTGGGAGCATGAGCCTGGATTGATATATAATGATCATGTTGTCGTCATTCTTTTCAAGAAAACAAAAGATCAGACTTTCTGTGTACTTCCAGTTCGCTCGAAAAAGAGCTTTGAGGTGAATTAAAGTAATATTATTGTACAATCATAGCAACCCAGACCATTCTGAACGAAGCTAAGTAAAAGGATAAATTACCGGCAACGATAAAACTGAATGCGCGTTTGGTGAGAGAACAGGAGAACGAAAATAGACAACTATTTTATTGATACAAAAGGAAAAAAGCACAGAAATCATACCCACGCCGATCCAACCACTGTGATGTTTCAAGCAAACGAAACATTCCACCCACATTCCCTAGATAACTTCGGCCAGTCAACCCACTTCTCACCTCCTTCGTTCCTTTCCCAGATTTCTTCAAGTAACGAAAATGCAGTTTGAATGTTTCCGATTCGACAGCTTCATCGTTTCGGTTTGAAATGCATGAGAATCAGTCTCCTGCGATGTTGACACACGGAAGATGAGGAGGAGCGATCAAGACAGAAATGTGAATACCGACTTTGTATCTATCATATCAAAGCGAGCTTTGATCTCCCTTCGATCAGCATCCGTTGTAGCGTCCACACCGGTGACAAACAAGGGGAACAACAAGCTGCTTTCCGCCGGGGTGCCAACCAGTTGGGCAATGGTTGCTAACAATTGATTGACTAGTAATTGAGTCACCAAGCTGAATGCGTTACAATGACTGACGACCTGACGGAGGTACAGCCTGGCGGTGAGCACGTGCGCTCGAAAAGCGACGAGATGATAGGATATCGCAGGTGATGACGGGTCGGCTGTTGATGGGAATTCAGGATAGACCGCATCAAGCCGGGTCTTCAGTCGAGCTTCTCGGGCAGCGAGAACACGAAGAGATTCGATCCGGGCTGCTCGATCTTCAAAATGTATACATTGGGCCGCTTGAACGGATAATCTAGAGATCTCAGCGATAAGCTGAGTGACATACAGATGTCAGCACAGGTCCCTTGACGACCGGGGTATATCTTTGGGAAGGATAGACAAACCTGGAAGACCATCATGCTTGGACCCATGAACGTATTCATCCCACCACTCAGTATAGCCCCATATTCTTCTGGCTCTAATGATGGCCCATCCAACGATGTCGTACTCGACTATGGATAATCATCATTGAGAATCGCGTTGTCGACACACGGCAAATAGTAATGACAGGTGAACAACATGAGAAAAGTGTTCAGATACGATAAGAAAAAAACGTACCAGAAGCTCATGATAAGCCCAATTCTGCATCAACCATTTGGCCACCCAACTTTTTTCTTTCTTCTCGGCCGTCATCCGTTGGATGATTTTCCGGGCTTGCAAGAGAGGATGGAACCATTTCTCTGTTGATCCTCGACAAATCTTTGGATCCCGATCACGATGAGAGAGGATTCGCGTAAGCGAGCAATGAAGAAATGCAGGAGGGCTGAATGGTAAGAATAGAACTGAAAAACTTGCCTCAATTTCGCTAAAAATCACTAAACCAGCCAGGATTTCTTCCGAAGTGACGACCGGCGGTGATTCCTTCCTAGTCTCGTTAACCCTGTCTGCTTTGCCTTCACTTATCACGTCCTCTTCCAAACTCTCAACTCCAACTTTTGGTCCCTTAGTCGGGTTCATACTCAGACCCTGACTTGAGCCTGGATCGGCGTTGGATCCTGGAGTCGAGACAGAAGTGGATTCTTCCCAGGTCTTGAAGGAACCCTGAACACGACCGAAGAGTTCTGCCCTCATAACTTCTGCAATCTCCCCCCATGGCTCACCAAGGTCAGAGAGATGCATGGCGGACCAGCAAAGTACGCTCAGTAGCTGTTTGTCATCAGAAATTTGAGATGCAAAGTCAGCAATTCTATGTAAGCAAGAAAGGACGGGAGACAATCAACAAGAGGAACGGATTCGTACGAGTAATTCTGAGCTGAAAGCCATCGGTAAGAATACAGTGCAAACATCGATTGCTCCAGGTGGATCCGAGACATCCCACGGGTTTGATCTAGACCCGGTCATCAGCTGTCCTGAGTTGATGTTCAGATTAAGAGTTGCTGAATTAGGCGCGAGGACGGAGATAAGAGGGGCAAGTTTCCGAATAAAGTAGTCTATCAGAAGTGGGGCTTGTTGTATCACAAGCTATCGATCGAACTCATATCAGCTGACATCACGGCAACCGAATGGCTGATAGCCTACAATGTACAGCAAGAGAATATGGACTTACAGGAGGTAAATCAGGTAACCGGAAGGCCATCGAGCTACCCAAACTCAGGATAGTGCCTCCAGTTGAATCTCTCCTCAAAGAGATTGATTGGTTTCTGCCTCTCCCTGCCGTACTACCACGTCTGTTATCGGAAGAATCTTTGGATTTCCTCTTCTTCCGCGCTCTTTGTTCATTCAACTGCTCTTGCCTCTCTTCTCTTGGGGTATCCTCTTCGGTCTGATGTCCCACGTCAGATTCTTCATCATTACCGCTCTGATCATTGAGTTCTGACCGTCTGTCCTTCTGATCTCTGATGCCATCCGTCTCAATGTTGACGAACCCCTCGATTGCTCTATCGTCGTCGTCGACCACGTCATCGAGTCCGACGCCGAGGAAGCCTCCTTCTGATGGGATGTAGAAGAAGTCTTCCGGATCAGCCGTGCCCGTCTCCCAGTTCTGTGGAAGTGCAGCGTGGTTCATCTGTTTGCCCTGATGACCGACTGGTAGAGAGGAATCGTGTAGACGAGAGAAAGACCTGATGGGGGATGAGCCATGGACAAGACTACTCTCCCTTCGTGAAGAGAGCTGGCCGTTCGGCTTTTGACCGGCTGTCGGTCGAGAGAATGATTGTTGACGGGCGTTGGAAGTTTGGGGTTGAGGATTATACGATTGGTGGAGAGAGAGCGGAGGCGCTAGGATGGGGGATAAACTAAGGAAAGGCAGTGCTGGCGTAAGATGACTGTTATGCGGATGATGGTGAGTATTGATGTACGGGGAGGTTGATGAAGGAGGCACAGCCGAAGGATTGGGTGCGGGTGGATGGGTGACGACTGATGAAATAGAATCGAAGTTTCCGTTGCCGTTGCCATGGCCGTTACTGCTACCACCACCATTGGTAGGACCATGGCCATTACCGTTCGAGATGGACCCTCTTCTTGAAGGCAGGATCCAACTCAACGAAGGACTGGGCGCACTCTCCATTCCTGCCATTCCTCCACCGGAACCGAGACCGAAGCCTCTCATGAGGTCAGATAATTCGCCGTTAGAGTTTGGGCCGGTGAACCCGTTCATCCACTCGACAAAACCGGGAGATGCAGCAGCGGAGACAGAGCTTGGGGGATAAGCCGACGGAGCATTGGTTTGTTGATTGGCGTTATGCAAGAAAAACTGCTTTTGAAAGTGAGACAACATCTGATTCTGAAGTTCTGAGCTGTTTACATCGGGTGGGAGAAGCGCATGAGGATGTGGAGGGTGCTGTTGGGAATGAAGACGGGCTTGTGACCCATTAGAAAAGCTCAGTTGATCGGAGAGTCCATGATGATTGGGCGATGTATTGGAGAGCATGTTTGGAAGACTCAAAAGTTGTTGATGATCTTTTCCTTCAGACACCCCATTTCGTCTGGCAATCGCTCTTGCTTCGCTATCTGGTCCGGTGATGGCTCGTTCAGCAAGAAGTAATTCCATTAGGTCCTTGTATTGATTTGAAGGAGCTGGTATAGACTGAGATTGAACGGCCGACGGATTGGGAGGACCGGAGTGCGAGTGATGGAGGCGAGTCTCGATTGTGGGTGGTGGTGGTGGATGATGATCCTGGTTGACGGGTATATAATATCCTTCGGTCGAGCTTGAGCTCGTGGACCTCAAGGAGGAAGGCCGCCCAGCTTGTGAATCAGTCCAAGTGGGCGGGTCTGAGCTTGAGTGGGAATGGGAATATGAATGGGGATGCGGTTGAGGGGGAGGATAAGAGTGAGGGAAGGACGAGTCATCCGAGTGCTCTTTCTTTGAAGCAGCTCCCCGGGGTTTCTTTGCCTTTTTCGGTTTGACACTAGTCTCAGTTGTGGCTGAGGACGTGCTTAAGGTGCCTTCGGCTCCGACTCCAGAGCCGGTAGAGTCTAGCTCATTCGAGTTGTCTTCTGAGAGACCTTTCTTGCGCTTGTTGGGTTGTTTGACGGTGATAAGTCTGCCTTGGGCATCTTGGATTTGTTGAGGGAACTGGCATTTAAAATCGAGGCGAGAACTAGCGGAAAGAAGAACGAGATAGGTAGCCAGCAAGAAGTCAGCATGATGAATGGCCTGCATGAAGTGAAAGCTTCAAATCAAGCCGAAGTTGAAAATAGGCAGGTAGAATTGTTGGAGAAGTAGAACCCGGGACTGATCAGATAGTACTCACCAAGAACCACATATCGGTCTGATCAAGTCACACTTCTTTCTATTAGGGCAGGCAGGCGAGCGAGCGAGGCAAACAGATGACCAAGCCAGGTGAGACGAAGGACCGGAGGAAGAGGAAGAGGAAGAGAAGAGAGGAGAAAAGAGAAGAGCAGAGATATCGGGATCAGTAAAGACTTGTAATTTGCGGTCCGGTCCGGCCGATGTCGATGACAAGCACGAGGGCAGTGAACGCAAAGGAATGAGAAAAGAGGAAAAGGAAAGTTTGAGAGACACAAGAGAAAGACAAGGGTCAAGGGAAGAGTACGAACTTTCTAGTCCGACAGGTAAAGCATCCATCTCTAGTTCTCTTGAGTTTTGACTGGGCCTCCCTTCTCTCTTCTGAGTCCTCTGGAGAGAGTTGACGTGGATTGTAATCAGTCAAGCTGGCCAGGGCCGGAGGCGGTGGTAATGGGACAGCCGGTCGAAGGTTGTCGATATCCGTTCCTGACACCAACCGAGGCGGAGGCTGTGGTGACCGGGAGGACATGAGTTGAGAGTTGTCCTCCTGAAAGGAATGATTTCAAGCTGTATATGCGTGCTGAATATGGATGTAGATGTGTTGAGGTTGGGTATCGATGGTATCTGATGGGCTTTCTGTCAACTTTCTCTCCAGATGACTGTCTGGATGTGATCGATAACTGGAAGGTGAAAAACGTCAGCCTTCGGAGGTCACAGGTTAGGATTTTGTTCGGCTTCCCTAATCAAGCATATTAAAATTGACTACAAGTTTTTCTAGTCTTTTTTCTATTTGTTCCTGTCCGTTCCTATTCGTTCCTGGTCGTGCCTGGTTTCTTTTTTCCTTGGTGCCTGTATATGTTTGGCTTTTTGACTACGATTTTTCGAAGCCGACTACAAATTTTGTATTCAGCTCACAAATAGAATTCGTCACTAGAGAACGTCCAAAAGGAACTACGGCGTTTTGTAGTCGCTTCGTTATCCTTCCTTCTAACCATCAGAGAGCAATCTCTACTAAAATCTTTCTTTCTGCTCGATCGGATGGCGTCGCCTCCGTCATATAGACAATCCTCAAGGCCGTCATCCGATCAGAAAGTCATCGTTAGCTTAGATCAAACCTAAACCAAAGTCAGGCTGTGCGGTCCTTTCGGGGACAGTCACAAGTTAAACTTTGAGTCTACTCTTTAAAGGGCTTTGCCTCCAGAGTTTTGATGGAGTGCATTAGAGCAGTATATGTAGACGACAATCCAAAGTGCTTCTTTCCTCTCTCTTGTCTTATATACATACATCTCATCCTTTGAATCTGTGGCTCTTGTGTCGTCTCTTGAATGTAGTTCTTTACTTTCCCTTCTCGTTTTCGAGCGAATCTATGTTTCACACGCTGTCTCTGATTCGTGTCTACTTGGGCGGATGATGAATGAATGCTTTCACAAACAAACCATTCTCCTTATTCATCTCATTCAATCTAATTTATTTTTCACTGATCCCCCTCCAGGAACAACCCTGCTCGAGAACCTGCCGACTAGTGTTCTCATACTTGACATCACACCCATCACACCGGCACTCAGTCTTCCCACCCGGCTTGCCCTGATCCATTCCGACACATTACGCCTTGTGTTATTCCATCTGTCTCTCAGACCGGCAGTAAAGATCTCCCTTGATCTGTCGATCCTGGTCTTTAACGAGGTTCGAACACGAACAACCAAGCCGGAAAACCCTTCTTGTCGAACGATCGTCCATCCCAAGACACCTCCTCGCCAGACCCTTCTTGTCGCCGACCCGATTGATCTAGCAATCTTCTTGACCGTTCGAGTCTTTGATCCTTTTACGGCCTGATGCCCAGTGACGGCAAGCCGAGGAGCGAGCGAGCCCTTCCCGTCCATCAATACTCCCGCCATACGCCACTGCTCGTTCGTCACATCAACCCCGGGGACAGAACGAATGTAAAACCGTCGGATCGTTCGTTCGATCAGACGTTCCAAAATCCGTAATGCACGGACATCTTTCGGCGTGTGAAGCCGAGTAGTCAAGATCGACAGATTCACCGGAAGGCCAACTGTAGCACCTGACATGGCAGTGAAAGAGGCAGACCCGGTCGTGTTCGCAGGAGGAGGTCGTATGAGAGAAGTTAGAAGTGTATCGGTCAATAATCTGTCTCCGATGACGACCAGTCCCAGCTCGGGCTGCCCATCTAGTTTCGAGGATGATGATACCGGCGAGGTCGTTGGCGCCAGGATCGTTGTTGGTGATTCATCTAGTCCAGAAAATACGCTCTGTGGCAAGAGTTCATGCCGCTTGTAAAAGTATGTCCAGACTTCGTTGTAGCACCCTGGTTTTTTCCAACCATGCAACAAGACTGGCGCTTGCGTCGCTCGGTAGAGTGCCTCCGCCTGATCTCAGGTCATATTCGTCGATTAACAATACAATCTAGGTTTAGCTTGATACAAGATGTTTTTCTATTTATTCATAGAGAGACGAGAAATAAGGTCGGCAGTGAAAACTAACGCCAAGATGACCCGGATCGTTTCTTGTTCCAGACGAATTGCTGACCATGAGGACGTTCCCGGAGCCGAACGCTCGGATCGAGCTTGCTAGCGAATCTCTCAAAAGAGGTTCGACTGTATCTACATAAGGTTTCGTCTGAGGGAATGATATGACTCTCAGTCTGTGCGACCTTTCATCCAGAAAAAGGCAGCATCTGTGCAGGAACTGTGTATGTGTATAGAAGGAATCAAAGAGTGGGTCGAACGCACGAGACAGTTGTCTTTGTCAAACACAACACCTTTGTAACCTAGATCTCGGAGGGACTGAAAATTGATTTGTCTGATATCTATTTAAACATATCAACACAGTCCAGAAGTTGAGACGTATTCAAACAGCCGAGATCAGAGAAAGTAGGTAGAACTTGATAACAGGACGAACCATCTACTTTGAGGTGACTTTGGAAAAAGAGAATAGAGCGAAGACCATCGTTTCAATCAGCAACAATATTTCATCAGTAATTTCCCCCTATCTTTATGAACAGTCGAAACCAAAGACAGCAGAGAAAAGTTGATAAACAGAAGGCAGACAAAACGAACGGGAGGAATGATTTTGGTCGACCAAGCAAACCGACGAGCCGGGCTATCACTGGTACTTGAACCATCTTTTGGATGAACTCTCAAAGAGAGCAAAACACCGGTCTTGAAAGCTGGACCGATTAGATCGAAGAGAGGAAAATAAAACCTTTTGAGGCTTTATTCGATGCTTCTTCAGAGAGAGTTGCTTGCTCACTAACTAGCCGGGACGGATAGAAGCTGGGAACAAGATGGTTGAAGTTGCACAAGTCGCATTTCGCACAACACCGTAATCAACCTTTGAAAGCGAGCACCCAGACCACCAATCTGGTTAATAAAGAACTACCATCATCGTCTATTTCTGAATCGTTTTCGAATACTACAATGCAACCTGAAACTAGTAAAGAAACCTGCTTTCTCGGCACATTTGTCCACACTCCGACTCTTGGTTCGCTAGATATCCTAGAAGACCATCTTCTTCTCGTCGATTCTCAAGGTTATATCTCTTTTTTCGGACCACAATCGTCGGAAGCTGCCGTCGAGATTCTCAACCATCATTCTTCATCTGATAACAAGACTGTACTCCCTCCGACTTCGTTCTTCCTTCCTTCTTTCTCTGATCTGCATATTCATGCTCCTCAATATCTCTACGCCGGTACAGGGCTCGACCTTCCGCTGATGGAATGGCTCGAACGGTATGCGTTTAGAGCCGAACAGCGCATCGATGGGGATAACGAGTTGGCGGAGAAGGTGTATGAACGATTAGGTCAAAGAATGATAGAAGTCGGAACTGGAGCGGCGCTAGTGTTTGGCACAATTAATACCGAGTCTAAGTAAGGCTAGCTGTCTCTATATCATTATCACTTACAGGACTAAAGAGTTGAACCGAATGTCCTTTCACCATCGCCTGAAATTCACACAGCCTGATTTTGGCCAAAATATTCCTCAAACTTGGGATCAGAGGATACATCGGGAAGCTCAGCATGGATCAGAATAGTCCAGAAACATACAAGGAGGTCTCAGCGTCCCACGCTCTTTCTGCCGCTTCCGATTTTATTGACTCCATCCGTACGCTCAACGAGCCCGATAATACCTTATCAGTTCATCCGGTGATCACTCCTCGATTCGTCCCTACTTGCTCGGATGAGTTACTTCAAGGATTAGGTAGACTAAAAAAGGAGAAAGGAGTCAGAGTGATGAGCCATATGTGTGAGGCCAGAGATCAAGTTGATTGGGTGAAAGCAACTCGAGACGGTGTAGAAGATGTAGACATCTTTGAACGCGTTCGTCCTTCATTCATTCTCTCAATCGTTCGCCTCACCATGAGATGAACCGAAGACTCTCTGGTTCGTCTTAGGCAAAGCACTAATCTGGAAGTCTTGTTCTTTTTTTCTTGAGATAGACTGGATTATTAGAATCATCCGTCCAAGCGCACTGCACATTCCTTACCCTGGAACATATCGAGCTTATCTCCAAAACGAACACCGCGGTCGCTCATTGTCCGCTTTCGAACGCGTATTTCTCTTCTAAGATATTCCCTCTTCGAGAGTAAGTTTAATATCCTCTCTCATTTTCAATAATATCTCTATCAATCAAAAAATGCTGATGAGCGCCGAAATAAGGTGTCTTGACCAGAAAATTCATGTAGGCCTGGGTTCGGACATCGCCGGTGGCTATCAACTAGACCTTCAGACCCAGATGCGCCAAGCAGTGATCGCTTCTCGTCTTCGAGACTCCCAACTCAGAGAAGGTTTACTGAGTCGGTCTCATGGACAAGAAGATCAGCCAAATACAGACGATTTGAGGTCGAGTTGGAAAGAGAGTCTGTATATGTCCACCAGAGGTGGAGCGCTCGCGCTTGCAGAGCCGAAAGTTGGAGGCAGATTTAAAGTTGGCGAGGCTTTCGACGCTCAGTCAAGTAAGGTGCACTTCTCCACTATGTCAAGAATTTCATGCGTTAATACATCGATTTTTTTCTATCAACTACCAGTCGAGCTTTTGAATCCAAAAACAAACGAAGGAACTGGTGCCCTAGACTTTTTCGACGTCGATATCCTAAAGGGAACCATTAACTTAGGTTGGGAAGAGATGATCGAGAGGTGGTGGTGTGTGGGCGACGGTACATTCTACTTCTTCCTACCTTTTCTTTTCTCTCGTTTTACAGAGAACCAGGCTGATAGCTGTTGCATTAACACTTTCCAATTACCTAAAGTCAGAAACAGGAAGGGACTTTGGGTGCAAGGTAGACAACTTATGTAGATCTGAGGCTGTTTTCATTAAATTTCGCATGATCCAAACTACATACTGCCTTGTGTATTTAAGTTGCTCTTCTCAACAGACTGATCAACACAAAAGTTTCGAGACAGATACAGCGAGTTCTAGACCTACATATTAGGGCAGGTTAAAAATCTATTTGTCGAATCCCAGTCAGAATCTAATCAAAGCGAGACATGTTCCCCCCTCCTCCACTCCCTCCAATTGCACCTCCCCGACTTCCTCCACGTCCACCACGGTTTCCACCTCGTCCTTCTCGACCACCCCGCTGTCCTCCTCTGCTGGGTCCTCCTCCCCCTCTGTTGTGGCTGGGTGCTTCGCCGTTATACTTGCTCGAACCAGACTTTGAGTCTCCATGGGGCTTGGGATCCTGTCTGTTTCTTTGTCCTTCTGTTTCGGTTGTCAGGTCAGACGCGAGATCAAGACAGACGAAAATCAACAAATGTGCTGGAGGCGAAAAAAAAAACAGATCATCACAAGGATATACTGACTAGGAGGCTCTTTGAACAGGTTGAGTCTGTCCATGCCCTTCAAGCCCATCTAGGAACATCGAAATCAAATAGAAGAACCAATTGATTAGTTTTGATGAACGATACGCGCAGATAGAACCCATTTGGTACAGACTTTGCTGGCCATCATGGTCGAGATTGGTGGAGAGGTGTAAGGACCAGGAGGTCCGACGTATCTCTGTCAGAAACAAGCATGAGCATGAGAGACATGTCAGTCAGAGAGCTCGTCATACATGTAAAAAGAGTGAGGAAGAGAGAAAGAAAACAAGTCATACTAGGGCGTTGGCGGCATAACTGTTGGCTTGATCAATTAGATCTTGTTTAGACCATTTGAAGTTCTTCAAAGACGAGTTTCTGTAGCCCATCCAAGCTTTCAACCGACGACAACATTTAGCTTGATAGGGACAACAAAAATTCGAAAGTACTGAAGCAGAAAAGCTGATGAACATACCTTGGTATGCCTTGGCCTTGATCTCGCTAGAAATATCGTTATCAAGCACCCGGTCAACCTTGGTCTTGAAGCTTCCCAAAGTTTTAACAAACGAATTGTCGGCCTGGCCTTCAACGGGCTGAATGCCAAGCTGAACGACGTCTCCTTTCTTCAAAAAGAATGCCTCCTCCTCAGCCAGCAAGAGCGTTCCACGACCTTCCGCACCTGGATATGATCCATAAAAATCAAATGCACAATCTCAACAAAGGTAATAGCGATGGAAGGAAATTTTGTTACATACCAGCTCGAGCAGTTCGACCTAATCGGTGAACATACTGCTCAGTGGACATAGGAAGTCCGGCCTGAATAACATGGGTAACCTGATTGTAATTTCTGCTAGTTAGTTTCGGATATGTGCGTGAGAAAAGGGTGGGAAAAAAACTTACTCCGGTGAAATCGATTCCTCGAGCCGTGACATCTGACGTGAACAAGACACCGCAAGCAGCGTTCCTGAACTCCTCAGTGACTTTAGTTCTGTGACCTTGACTCTTTCGACTGTATCAAGGCGCGATAAAGGCACATTGTTCAGTGACTGACAGTACGATCTGAGTCAGAGAGATGGACAAACGAGTGAATCTCAAATGTGGACCCGATATCAAGTTTGCTGAACACCTCAAAGGCCATAGCGGTCTCGTTTGCAGTGGGAAGGAAAACCATAATCTTGTAAGATCCTGGATTACCAGAAATCTCGTTTGTAATCATCTTGAGTGTGGCCGCATACAGATTGTCTCTATGAACAACTGCAAAACGTTGATCGACGTGGGCGTGCGTATCCTCTGTGTAGAGAACGAGTCAAAAGGGATGTTGAAGTGATTAGCTGATGTCATCGCAGAGTTATTCACAACACTGAGTGCGATCGATATACGGATCACGAGTATGATGTAAACATACGATCTTCTTCCTTAAGGGTGGAGATGAATTCGTGATTGGGCAGCAAAGCAATCTTGACAACCTGATGAAGTGAACCAAGATAGAGGATTGATGAATACAATGCTTCAGGCGCGCAATAAAATGGAGATAAGACGACGAACATCGTGGACTTCTTTGGGAATGGTGGCGCTGAATAGGAGAGTTTGTCTAGGGCGGTTTGATCGATTTGGCAGAGCTACGAACAATAATGAAAATGAAGGGAATGTTAGGACTCTGTGACACATATATGCATTTCTTCAAGTAGGGTACAAGCATACCAGCCAGTATTTCCAGAATGCTTGATCTGAAACCCTGTGCGACTCAACGGCAATTTTCAAAGCAATGGAGTCAGTGTCTGTATTCGTTGATTGACTAAGATCGGCATAAGCGCACCTGTTCAAGTAGCTGATCAGCTTCGTCGAAGACGAGCCATCGAACACCTTCAAGCGTCGACTTGATGCCGTAGTTCGAGATCAAATCACAGAGCCGACCGGGGGTAGCGATCACGATGTCGTTCGGCTCCTTTCTTTTGAAACAAGTGTTGACCTTGGTTCCACCAATATGCGTTTGAACACCAAGTTTTCTGGGTAACTGGCTGACGATAGTACGCGCAGCAGTAGCAATCTGTTGTGCTACGAAGGGGAAGAGGTACGACATTGTAACAAAAAGATGATGAGTAAAGTCAGTATATATATTTAAGAACAATCTGGATGATAAGGCGCGTACCGAGCTCTCGAGTAGGAGAAATGACTAAAATCGAAGTCTGATTTGCACCGGGTGGTACAGCAAGCGAAAGAAGCGACTGGATAGCAGGCACGAGAAACGCAAGAGTTTTTCCGGTACCGGTCTTTGCCTGGGCAAGCCTATAGACAAAAAGAGCCAAAACAGACAATCACGCTTATACATCAGACATGATAGAGTCAATAGAGTAAGAGAGAGAGATACATACACATCGCGGCCCTCCAGAATAGAGGGCATTGTCTATGGAGTTTATTGTTTAGCATAGGAACGAAGAAGAATCAGAACGTTAACTAAGGACATCCTTGATTGAGACCATGAGAGATGAGTTATATACAAGAAAAACGCACAACAGCCTGAACTTCGGTACAACGTTCATAGGGAATCCCGGCCAATAATTCGGACCTGATCTTGAAATCGGAGAATTTCTTATCGGATAGATGTTTTGTGGCTGTAGAGGGTTTGATGGGCTCCTCGTCGACATCCATAGCGGATCCAACGGACAGAGGCTGTTGAGGAGCGGCGTGCGGTTGTTGTTGTTGTTGTTGTTTGGATGCGGAGAACGACCCTCCTCTTCCTCTTCCTCTTCCTCGTCCTCCTTCACCACGGCCTCTCCGGGTACCAGAAGATTGATCTTGAACCATATTATTGAAAAGAAAGAAATTGAAACAAAGTAGGTGTGAGAGTCTGAAATGGATCTCTTCTCATCAGTTCACTCATAAAAACAAATCTCAAAAGTTTCAGATTCTTATCAAGGCAGTGGATTATCTAAATCACGTGATTTGTGGCATATCCAAACTTCTTAGACCCTACAACTCAAACCGAGTAGATCTGAAGCTATGATGGATTAATTAGCTCGACTATTTCTGACTTTCTGACTTCCTTAACCTAGGGGAAATAACTTTTTGGTCATGCTAAATCACGAAGAAGAAGAATCATTCATCACTTGCCAAACATTAACCAGAACCAATAAATTACCGCCACAAGAGTTGCCAACGAAAGAATGGCCCGGAAACTGTCGAAAAGAGGAAATGACAAGTTGAGTATAATTGTACACGTGATAAATATTTCGAAGCCGAGTAATATAGGCAGTGACTTACATGATAGCGCAGATGAGTGCTTTCCGGACAGATGAGTAAAATGCTGCTAAGGCTGCTCCTGACCAGTTCGTTCTAGAAAGGTCACACAAAAGACATCGAATGAATTCAATGCACAAAATAGAAATTATTTGGACGCGCGTAAGTTGACGAAGACGAACCTCTTGTTGGTTTGTCCGGCTGGTCGATCCAAGCTAGCTTCCCATGCTCGAACAATCGTTCTATACCTCCTACCAAACACCCAGACAAAAAAGCCAACATCCAGAAAGGAAAATCGAGGTAGGACCGCGCTGATTACATCCATGATTAAAATTGATTATGCTCAGTACTGCAAGGTTTGAATGTATCAATTCAAGAATTATTTACCTCAGTCCTGGATTAAGCCCTCTGGATTTACTCTCTAAGATCTTTTCTCTCGTCTTCTCCATATGAAAGCCTTCTGGCTGAATATCTTGACGCTCAATTCCACTCTTTGGATCTTCAAACGAAGAGACCACAGTGAACGGTAGTGGTAAAGTTCTGAGAGTTGGTGAATATTTCGGTGAATGAGGTGGAGTAAGGGAGCTCGATGGAATCAAGAATGATAAGAGTTCCCTGTTCAATTATTCACAATATACAGCTGTGTCAGCAAATTAGTGATCGCAGGGGGAGCAGAAAACCGAAACATACGGACAGAGTCATTCCTAAGGTCAATCCCCAAAGTCTGAGCCCAGTCTCTCTTTCGCCCTTTGCCTGTCTCTTTCCGATTCCGAACCAATGCTCGAACGTGCCAACGGTCTGGGTCCAGTCTTCTCCGCCTGCCTCCACTTCAGGAGATACATCATCACGAACCCAGCCTTCAGCTACAGCAGAAGGCTTGTCAGGAAGTGCGATAGCACCATACCTGAAGGGAGGTAGAAAGCAAGCGACATCGGAGAAGGTTATCAAAGTGACTCTGCGAACGAAAGGATCAAAAAAGAGAGTCGTACTGCATAGATCCAACAAATAAATGAATGAATCTCCTGACGAGCATGTTCCGAGGCGATAATCTAGGTGAGAGAGAGATGCTTATGACGGCCCATTGTGAGGGTGGTAATACTGCAAAAGGCCCAATTTTTCAAATGGTCAGATTCTGAATCAGAGCGCAACGCGATGTCAGAGGCACATACATATGTTGAGTGGAATCCAGTGAAGGGTAGAAACTTCCAATGGATCCAGTTCTGGGACAGGAGACTTTCTGGTGGTTTGAATAAAGACTGTATTGAGCCGTTTATTGAAAAATTGTTCAATCCGTGATGCAAATACAATCCACCACATAGTAGACATGCGACTCACCGAACGGAGAAAGAATCATCAACAACCTTTTCCCAAGAGAGGTTGTGATTTCTTTGTCATCTGTTGACCATTCAATGCTGTCTCGTTAGACATTTGTCATGAACAGAAAAACGCCTAAGCGCTAATAAAGCTGTGACTATACCAAGTTGCCCAACATGCAGCCAGTTCGATGAGTCTGCCAAATCGATTCCAACTTCTTCCCAAGTCTCTCGAAGTGCTGTGTACTTTGCGCTTTCGTCTTCAGGGTTCTGATACATATATAAAGTAGGGTGAACACGGAATCAAATTTTCAGCCAAGTGTGGTGATCACTTACTTTTCTTCCTCCTGGAAATGCCAACTGCGAAGACCATCTGGGTTTGAAACATCGGAGCTCATACTGTTACTTCCTTCCGAACTGCAAGCAAGCTGAAAAGTAGTTATGGGATACAACATACCTGTCACCTTTATTCTTTGCTCGACGGATGAAAAGAAGTTCGGCTGTGACTCCCTTCTCGTTCACCCAAGGTCTTTCTAAAAATTCAGCCAAAGAGGTAGCTGGGCTATCATCATCGGCCTGATTTCCGAAGACCGATGTCGAGGAAGGTACTAATCTGATGCAGATTGCGACAGACGCTCGCCCTTGCTGCGATGGAGGTGAGGAGATCTGTCTTGGAGCTAGTCACAGTGGGTTCGTTCCGGTTCGGCCCGAGCCGGTTAAGACAGAACAAGGTTGAGCAACTAAAGGGAATATGATGAGGATACTCGAAAGAACGAACGAGTGGATTGAAGAGATAGTAGACCGCGTCGAAGGTTCGGGATCAATTCGCCTTCTTCGAAATCGATTCCACTTGATGAGAGTTGCTTCCCAAGTTTGACGGATGTCGGCAGGGTGGCAGCAGCTTCATCAGTTGGCAACCATCGAAATTTATCATGAGAGGGTAATATGGAGACATAATGTTAAAAATTGAATAAGCTTGAGACGGAAAGACCTGTATAGCTTACAGCACTCTTTAAAGTACTACACTAACCAGAGCTTCGTTTTCGAAGGTTATCTTCAGGGTTGTTCATGCTGTCGAGGGTACTGAGGCTTGAACGAGTCAAAGTAGAGGGTTGAGAAAATGAGATGAACTCGTCGACAAAAACGACCGATTATAGAACTCGCCGTTGGGGGCCCCCAAATAAAACTCCTTAGGAACGCATCCGAAAAAGTTGTGCCTGATACGCGTCGACGCGTCGGCTTTTTCATTTTACTTTACACGTTCTTCTTCTCCCGCACAAGCAACTTTGAACGTGCTACGAGATGAACTCTTCATCCAATCCTTACCTTGAGAAGCAAACCATCCTGCTTTCCAGGCTGGTGAAGACGTTGGACAGATGTAACGAAGCCATTATCGATCTGAACGGCCATATCCACGTATGTGTTTTCATGTCATCCAGTTGAATTTTTCCCGGTCGTGCCTGATACGTTATCAAACACATAGGATGTTGTGTCGAATCCCGACTCGGAAACAGTCATTATTACAGCTAAATTGTTTGAGAAGTACGAACGGAATGTTGCCTACAACCTTCCTCATCTAGCTTCAGACGAAAGTCGTACTGGATCTGGGGAAGGTGCTGGATCAAGAACAGCAGGAGAGTCGTGAATCAAAACAATTTTACATGTTTCGGTCAGGAAGTGATGGGGAAATGTAGCTAAGTCGTGGTACCGCCACGACAGGGTTTTGTGATACGTTTATCATTCCTTCTTTGTGGCCAGACCTTCTTCGTATAGAGTCAGTGTTATTTCTCATATCATCATGCTTACAAGATCATATATCTTTCAACATGTGTTCTGATTTTCACGGTTTAATTCTAAATCAGGACGAACGTAGTGTTGTATACTCAAGTCAACCATGCCCGGATGCAACGTTTCGTGACACGTCCATAGATCTTAATCAATGTAGGTCTTAACGATCATTTGCATATGTGTATTCGAAACACTAACGCCTTGCGCATTCGTCCGTGCATTTACAGTTGTCCTCAGACCTCCACGGTTGCCGTACATGAGATATCAAATTAATGATCAACATTGTATATATCATTTGTTCTGATCGGATTATCATGATTACGAGGCACTCTGTCGAGTTTGTGTTTCACACGACATCAGCTTTTGTTCTGTCTTTGGTCCCACGAAATACTATAAAGCTTGACTCATCTGTTTTACTGAGCGACGAAATTATGTTCAATCGGGTGTACTTTCCATGACAAAGAAAGATGAGCAGCCGGATCCGTTTGGGCCCGGCTGAAACAATATCTAGACCCAAACCACCTGTGTATCTGAAAACATGAACTCCTCAAATCTGTTCCGATATAGCTCATATGTTCTGATCTATCGCTGTAAAGAAAAATCCTCAACGGGGAGAGGACCCTTGATTTTCAGAAAATATCATATACCTGATCTTTCTCAAAATTATTTGGTCAACACGTAGGATCGGTCCCTTAAGTTAGAAGGTAGTGGACTGTCACTGTAGGGCGGCTCCCCTGCTCCTTCGAATCTTGGAGAAACGAAGTCTTTTATATAAAGCTGACCCTCTATGGATAGGTATGCTGGAGAATTTAACCCTGAGCCCGGATTGCGGCTGATTTTAGACATGCGCAGATCGGGCCGAACGAAAGATGTCTTTGCTACTCATAAAAGAGAACCACTCCCTTGAACTTCCTGAATTATCAGTCTATAAATTCCCCGATCTAAAGCTAGCTTGTCTAACCATATACTTGAACAACAAATCTGAGGACTGCAAACAGATGTTCATGATATAAGAAGGAAATGAAATAAAAGAGGATGTAGATACCGAGATAAGGCGAGAATCTGGGGTCACTCGGATGTTCGGACCGACCCACCGACCGCGTGTTTTTTCACCTCTTTCAGATTGTTGGTATAAAAGCTACCTCCCCTCCCATCCTTCTGTTTCTCCTCCTTTTTTCTTCTGTATCCACGAATCATTCTCTGAGCTCTTGTATCCATTATTCGCAATAAAATAACTATCACAACATGACCACTTACACTGCCACTGTCCTTGTGAGCTTCAATTTTCAAACAACCGTCTTTAGCGAACGAAATTGCTCTTATGTACAAAAGCTTATCCATCTTTATTCTTCTTTCTTGTAATAGCACGGCGCTCGAGACCTCAAGCTGGTACGTACTATCAAACAGCTCAGAATCCATCTTTGATGCTGATTGTCGAATGATATGGGACTCTTTCATCATCGCAGGAAACCAGAACTCTTGAAGCACCACCGGATGGCAAGGCGTTCGTATCAGATTCAACGGTATCAGTTCATCCATTTGGTGAAACATAAAGGCTCATTATCCGCTTGAAAATGTTACAGTCAAATCCGAATCATTGCGACTGGTTTGTGCGGATCTGATGGTGAGCTTTGCTTGACTTCTTCTACATGGCCGGTTATCTGATGAGGACCTAGATTGATCATTCTGATTCTCTGTACATAGTTCACTACTACACGCATAATGCCAATGGAGCTTTCAAAGTTCAAAAGCCACTCGTATTGGGTCATGAAGCCGGAGGACTTATCACCGCCTTGCCAGAATCATACAAGGGTGACTTGAAGGTTGGTGATAAAGTCGCTATCGAGGCCGGAGTTTCTTGCTCCCGGTGTGGAGATTGTAAGGGTGGAAGGTACAACCTCTGTAACGTAAGTACACGACTTATACGGGCACTATCGGCGCACAAGTTGAACAGTCATTCACATCACGTCTCATCTGTATGGCGACGTATCTGAGCAGGAAATGTCTTTCTGTTCGTCGGCCAAAACCTTCCCTCACCGGGACGGAACTCTTCAAGAGTATATGATTCACGATATCGATTACCTTTACAAGTCAGTCGATATGTCTGATTTGCTATTACTAAATTGGAAAATAGTCCTGAAGGATTGACTCTTGCATCACACAGAATGCCCGACAACCTTTCCTTCGAGCTTGCATCGATAGCTGAGCCTTTGAGCGTTATTCTCCAAGCGACTCGCCGATCAGCCTCTCCTCAGCCCGGCTCCTCTATTCTTATCTTAGGTTGCGGAGCTGTTGGTCTCTTGGCAGCCGCCGTTGCGCGATCGATGGGAGCCACAAGGATAGCAGCAGTTGACATTGACGAGAAGAAGTTGGAGTTTGCGAAAGAGCAAGGCTGGGTGGATGAGATCCTTGTTCTCCCCCGAGGTCCGAGATTGAGTGGGAAAGAGAGTTTGGAGGCTGCAAAGACATTGGCAGGCACTTTGCAAGAGACCTTTGGAAGCACTGGGTTTGATGCCGTGTTCGAGTGCTCTGGTGTTGAGGTTCGTTTGACGTTGAAATGATATTCTACAGTACGTTGCTGATAGTGCAAATTGATATGTGCTTGGCTTTCATCATGAACAGTCGTGTATGCAGGTGGCCATCTTTGTGAGTATCTCTTTTTTTCACATGAACGCTTGAAGTATTTTGTATTGGAAGAAGATGATGCTCATGACCTTCTTTCTTTCTTCTTACAGTTGGCTCGAACTGGTGGCAAAGTAGTCTTTATCGGAATGGGAACTCCAGAAGCAACTCTGCCAACTAGCAATGCTTTTACTCGAGAGGTTGACCTCATTGGTATGCCCTGTCTATGATTCGCTTTCTCCAACCTACCTTGTCTTCTGGGCATCATTCGACCTATTAGAACTCATCCGATGGGAAACATTGTGATATATACAGGTGTATTCCGGTACTCAAACACTTACCCAACCGCGCTCTCTCTCCTCGCTTCCGGTCGACTCGGACCAGGAATCGAGAAGATGGTCACTCAGCGATACCCGCTTGAGAAGGCAGCACTCGCTTTTGAGGCTGTCGCGAAGGGGCGAGACGAGAATGGGAACGGAGTGATCAAAACAATGGTTTGTGTTATTTCATTGTGCTTTGCTTGCTTTGTGAGCGAGATATCAAAAAAGTTTACTTCAAGGTCTGACTTCTTTGTTTCATGTTGATTTCCACGTTGGCAGGTCGGGCCTGATTACTAGTTCCTTTCAACAGTCTCTTCTTCCTTCTATGCCTACTTATTTTATTGTTATATTTTCTAGATATCTACTTGTATGTTTGACCAATGTAAAACTTTCTCCTCATTCGCGATGCGATAAAAAGGGATTCTTATTGAGTACATGAGATCTTTACACAATAATCAGATGTCTTTCTAACCCTCTCGAGACTTTGTTTTGTCAAGACTTTTGATCACGTTCTATATCGCTTTATCGTTATACATGGACAGGTTACAAAAGTGAACTCAAAAGACCTCCTGTCCTTCATGCCTCTACTTCTGCCTGTTTGCAAGGTGAACCCATATTGTTTTACCATCCAGGAGCAGATCCCCAAGGGTTGTTATCTGCCCCTCCATACGTACCTTGTGCGGGTCCGCTTGCACCGCTGGTATCCCAATTAGATTCAGCCGAGTCTGCCGGAGGCGCAGAAGAAAGCAATGGGTTTTGACCGGCGGAAGATGAGGCTGTGGGGAACATTTCTTCGAGGTTGATGACAATAGATGCTAGTTTGATGTTGAGCGCGTCCAAACCCTGTTTGGGGTTGTGTCAGATGACGTTCATCAAAAACAAGAGTCAGACGAATGTAATCTCGCGTGAACCTTGTCGTCAGACAGGAAGCGAACGTACTCGATCGACAACCTCGGCCACATCGACGCTACCGGAACCCTCTGCCTCAAAGTAAAAACGTTCTGGCTCCTTCAAGAAATCAAATGGTTCATCATCCAACGGAGGGTTCTCGAACGGTGCGTTCGCCGTCGGTGGCCATTCAGACTTGGCTGTCCGTTTTCAACGTTTCAGACTTGTGGCGTAAGAGCCTTGTTGAAGAAAGAGAGCATCAGTCAAAGAACAGTACGAACCATCACTCTCATACCAGTAGGATGTATGCCTTAATGCGTTATGAGGATCATATTCGAATGATACAGCCGACAGTGGGGACCATTTAGCGTGAGTTTTTGCGATTCCCTGTTTTCGATAGACGCTCAAATCCATTGTCAGAAAAGTGTTAGATATTGTTTATTTGTAAAGTTGCAGGTTGCCAGATGATGTGTACTCGCCTTGAAAGCTTTGCAGACCAAGTCCAACTCTTGTCCCTTAGCCAACTTGACCAGGTAGATAGGTTTGCTGTCCGGGACACCTGATTGTGATGCACAATACGATCGAACAAGATACCGAAAGAGGTTAACAATCGAGCTTTGATCATGAAGCCTGGTGTTAAAGAAAAAAGAAAACGTACCCTTTCCCACTGGTTCTCCAAAGCCCTCACCTCGGGCGGCCCTTTCTTGTTCACTAAGTGGTGCTTCGCTTGAATTTGTGTTGTCCATATAGGGGTTTGCACTTACACCTGTCGTCAAGGAAAGGAGGGAGAATATCGAGTGATTGAAAAAGATTCATAGAGTTATCGTTCAGTCTTGGTTTGCACATATGCGAACCAGAGGCAAACAGTAATGAAGAGCGAACACTGACCAGTCTCGACGATTTCCAATGCCTCAGAAGTCACAGTGACTTCACGATCGGTTGCTTTAGCTCTTAGACGTAAGGTGATACAGCAATGAGAGCATCCTTCGATACAATCACAATCCTATATGAACGTAGAAAGGGAAACAAGTCCGATCACGCATAAGTCATCAGTCTATGGATGCACCCTGTCTATCCTCACCAATGAAACGCATTCCACAGATCATAATAAGGAGACAATATCTATGCCTCGTTGAGCAAGAGGAAACAGAAGGAAAGACGCGAACCATGTGCCATTTGAGACCTTCCTCGCACCCACCACTTCTTAACGGAATCAGTCCAAGTCGATGAGCCAAGAATTCATCGGCCAAGACAGAGGTGTTAGCCGAGATAGAGACCTGGTCGATCGCTATGACGGTTATATCACGTCACAAAGTCGAGGAAAAATAGAACGACGCGCTCATGAGCTCTTGTTGATCTTGTCAAAGAGAAAGTGTTACGAAAGGGCGGATGGATGGACGGACTGACCAACTGTCGGCACATCGGCCATCATCACTCTTCTCAAAGAGTTAGCGAAACTGAGAAGAGTGACATATAAACCATCAGAACACAAATTAGCTCATCACACTGGCTTATTAAGACACGTCTCTACCAAGTGTTATAAACCGATGAAGAGAGAAGAGACAAGGACTTCCAACGACCTGTTTGATCCCATGGTCGTTGAAGGTTCTGGATTGCTTCTCCCGAATACAAGTAAAGAGAGGTGCTGTAAGAGGAGGACGAACGACATATCGACCCCTTCCAACGTGAAAGACACGCGATCTTTTTGCAGGTCCCTCAGGACAAAGAGAGGATTTGAATTATCAACAGGCATATCTTGAGCTATAACGGTTTCAAAATAGAGAGTCACAAAAGAAAAGAATCGGAGGATAATGGAGAAGGTAGAGCAAGAGAAGAAGAGAAGGGTGGGAAAATCATTCAGATTTCATTGAATTTCCAAAAATCATTAGTATACATAAATCAGCCCAGGCCAATCTACCTATGGTCCATAACTAGAACACACATACACAAACAAAGACAACAACGAGATTGAATCCAGATGAACGGAGAAGAAATAGAGAGAAAAAGTCAAATAAACCGACAGGTGCACTTTCACTCGAAAGCATCTAGAGAATGCACTTTGAAGTGAGCCTCAAGACACAATGACGTTCGGATTCGAATATGCATTTTTGCTGCTGCAGACAACAATTCCCAATTTTAAGCAAGAATAAAGAAGTATGAGTCGAAAAGAAGCAATCCAAGTGTAATATAGAAACGTATGAACGAGTTTGAGGGGACGATGTTGCGTGTACTAAATTAAAAGAGACAACTATGAAGAGCATTGGAGAGAATGGTAGAAAATGAGAATATAGAACCGGAATGAAACAAAGGACATGCGTCAGTCGCAGGAGGAAAGTTCCGTGCTCTGGAGGAGAACAGACAAGTCTAGGCAATTAAAAGCAAGTGTGAATTGGAGTGACAAGGATAAACCCAACAGAGGTAGGCATTCTACCTAGTTACTTGATTCAGCATACGCAGATCCGAGGTCAAAGTTTGCGAAGTCGTCGTCATTGCAGCATGTCTACTTGAACAACCCCGTAGATCACGTCATCATGTATGTTGAGCAAGCAAACAAATAAAACAAACCAAGCCATAATACTGCTGAGACCTAGAGTGTTGCAGATGTCCATGAGTGATTGAAAGACGTACTATCTTATCGAGCGATTTACTTTTTCTTTTCAATCCTTGTTACGTGGATTTTGACATGTTTCTTGGTTTGGAGGTTGGTTGGGCCGGGACTTGAATTGATTCCGAACAGAAAGCGAGTAGGCGAATTCAAGAGAGACATGCGCGTCGGTTAGTGTTTTTTTGTCTCTGCTTTGAAGCTGAGTGGGCTGGGACAAGGATCGAGAAGAAAAGGAAGAAACTCAAGATTGAACGATTGGACGTACAGATGATTCCTTGTTCTGTATCTCGACCTGAGCGTTCCGCATAGCAACCACAGCAGCCTCGAAGGGATCCATCATAGAAGGACGAAGTTGACCTGGTATCGTTGCTTCTTTGACATGATCGTTCGGTATGTCTGGCTAAGAAAAATCAAAGACCGAGTGGAACAGGACAAGAAAGAAAGTCAGAGAGACATAAGTTAAGGGAACGTTGCTTGTAGATCGAACCATGCAGAGTGTTTTATCGAAAGTTCTGAGAGAAAGGGTGATCTGAGGACGTACAGGTAAAGCAAGCTCATGTGTCTCTCTAGGATTCGGTTTGTATTCCTTATCGTATCCGGACCAAAGCGTTCCATCGGTCTCTTTCTCATCACAGGGTATTCCAAGTGCTTTCGATGCTAGTAATTCTTGTTGCTTCTGACGATCTGAAGAGCCGACAGTAACCATGACTATGTAAGGTCTGCTGTTCGATCAATATCAGATCAGAACGTAAAGAACAGAGAGATATGAGAGACGGATTGTATCGAGGGTGAAAGGAAAAGAAGAAGCACGACATTGCAATTAAGACAGTGAGAAAGCAATTTTGCTGTAAATCCACGAAAGGCTGCTGCTTCCTAAGGGCTCACATCCCAGAAGACGACTATCAACACCAACCGATGATCCGTTGGTCCCAGCCCACGACATCTAAAACACACACTCCCCCTTGCACTCTGCCTCCACGGACCGATTGGACTGGTTTTTTTCTGATTTCGAACAAGTGAACAATGTACACACCTCTAATGATTTGAGCACGCCAATCTGTAAAGCTGACTCTTGAGAAAGATATATATAGAATATCAAAAAGAAAAGAACAAGTAGAAGGAAGAAGAAAAGTAGGTAAGAAGACCGGTCGGAAGAATATGAAGCAAGGTACGGAAAGGGTTAGCGGGAGCCGGTATCGTGATACAATAACACTGAATAAGGACGGGCATTGAATGGAGGCTGCGCGGTCAATTTATCGAACAAGCCACGTTGGATTGACATCAGATGTTTCCGGTCGCCGTCACTTTGGGCCGTCACACCTTCTTCCTGATCGATCGATCGGTAGAGTAATCACATGGGGAGAGCAAGGGATACAAGAAAGGTTCCGGAAGAAGACATGGTTGGAGTAGAGGATAAATCGTATCTGGGTTGGTCAGTTCCGACGATACAAAAACCGTTTCCGGACCGTTGTTAGCACTTCTGATCGAACGCCTCGGGGTTTTTTTAATCTAAGGGGAACAAAAAAGAACCGAGTGAACATGTGTCACAACCATGTAAACACGTGTACTGGCCATGGATGACCACA
This sequence comes from Phaffia australis, assembly GCA_014825575.1. Taxonomy (NCBI): domain Eukaryota; kingdom Fungi; phylum Basidiomycota; class Tremellomycetes; order Cystofilobasidiales; family Mrakiaceae; genus Phaffia; species Phaffia australis. Next base: position 102,353 of record MVAH01000013.1, read on the forward strand.
CCTCAACGACTCATATCATCCAGTCGGTCGGTCAATCTTGATTCGTTCGTTCTTCATAGTTTATTAGATCTCTTAAAGAGACATGCTTCTATGGTATGGATGGACGTCGAAAAGAAGATCGTATGGGGGAAAGAAGGAGAGAGGAAGATTCGATAGAAAATATGAAAAATTTAAAATGTTTAAAAGCCCTGTGTGGCTCTTAAACGTTTTCGGCGATCTCCATCACTCGTAGATCCTCTCTAGATGCAAAACCAAGGTGCATGATGGAGAGACGGAGAGGAAAAAACAAAGAAGAGCGGCGAGAGAGATCGCTCAAGTGAAAAGAGAAAAGTGGAGAAATCGGCTGATAGAACAGAGTGTTGCAGGTCTTATGCATACACGGTCTGATGCAGCATGTACTTCTGTGATCTCTAGCCACTGACGAACTTGAGTCGAATCCCTCTTCGAGCTGCAGCAGCGACTTCAGCTAAGCAAGTGCAAGAAAGACAGTATAAATTCCTTATCTGCTTCAAAAACGACCAGACACGTCCGAAGAATAAACACATTACACGAACCTCTCTTTTCAGAATCTTCCTGTCGCTTGTCATGATTCAGAACAAGAGCCTTCATCTGTTGCTGCTCAAGTTTGTCAAGCATCTGATTGGATCGAGTATTAATGGCCAAAGCAGAATCGGCCGGTATATCCATCAACCGGGTCTATAACAAAGTTGTGTATGGTCAGATTCAGATACACCTAGTACAAGTGAAAAGATCAAGAAAATGGAGGAAAAGACGACCCACCTGAGGCTTGTTTCCCTTCTTGGTTAAGAGCATAAATTTCATGTTTCCCCCTGAATCCTCTGGTGCGGTCCTGATCGAATCATCTTCCCCGCTCTTAATTCCCTTATGAGCCCGCCTCATAAGGGGAACCGCGCTATCAAACACCGGGATTGTAGCTTTTCTATCACCCTTCTTATCGGCCTGCTCGATGAGCAATCTGGAGAATTCCTTTGTGAACTCGTCCTCTTCCTCTCGGGTCATTCCATCTGCTTTTGTGAGCCCGCGGACTACCAAATCATCATCTATGTCTTCCTCTGTTGCGCTTTCGTCATCAGATAAATGTGGCTATATCGATCAAGAACGCCAAGGGTTATTATGACTGCAATTACGCAGGATGAGAACAAAAAGGACTTACCTCCTCGAGATCTTCCTTCTCCTCGGTTTCTTCTCTCAAATCAATAACTTCCTCTCGGCCTTCATCTTCACTCTCACTTCCGGAATCATCCCGCTCCTCTTCCTCGTCAACGACTGACCAGAGTGAAGTTCAGGTAGTAACTGATCAATATGTAGAAGAATGACGGTCAATCTTATTGAAGAACGTACCAGTTGACTGAAGAGCCTGAGAGGCCAACAACTCGTCAATAGCAGATCCAACCTCATCCATGTTTTTGAATGGGACAAGATTCGGTCGAATCAGCTTTAGTTGTTCAGATGCGAAAGAATCAGCAATATATCCATCAACGGTGAGCGTGACAGGTTATAGAAGAACGGCTCACATCGAACGTATCTGAAACCATAAAGTCAACATCCATCGGCGGGTCCCGTTTACACATCACATATGCCTGCGTTATCGGGATGAAAAGCATCCTGATGAGCATCAGAATGTGTGCACAGGCAAGACAGATGATTATTTGTTGAACTCACCTGGAAAACAACGAGGAACTGATCAAGTCTCTTCTGTTGTGCCCCTTTATCAAAACACATCCCGCATGTTTCTAATAATGTACATATTAACCGAACTCGGAAGTAATCATCGGCAGCATCAACAGGTGATGACCTTCCAGGAACAGGTAACGGCTCAGCTGTTCAAAAGATGATCAAAGATTTGATGAACAGATGAGATACTCTAAGTTCAAATAAACAGGCTACTAAGAGGACTCGTTGGTCAAAGAAAGGTCTCACAATGTCCGAAAGTGATAAGAGACCAGAGCGTGTCAAATATGATCGTAGAATTGACTTGTCGGTAGAAGCTAGTGTCGAGTGAGATGTGAATTTAGTGCAACAATAATAGCCAAAGCAATGCAAAAGAGACAGTAGGATCACGCACTGTAGTTCTCCGAGATACTTAATCGTTGCAATTCTGCGTTGGTTGTGTTTGAATATATTGGTCTCCAGGCCTGCCCGAATGTTTTCCAAAACCTGATCTACAACACCGGTCGTAAAGTCTGAATGGAATTTTGCTAAATCGTAGACCACAATCGCTAACGCTCCGATGTTCGAAAACTTGAGTTTCCAAACTTTTGTGAACGTTTTGTGAAGAATGTTCACGATCTTGTTGCGCAATACAGTTCGTGAGATGTGTTAGCCATACAAGTATATCAACCGTGATCAAACCGACATGACACGATGAGGCACTAACCTGAGGATCTTCCCAATGAAGTTTCCGGATGAGTTTCAAGACTTTTTCAACCGTCTTCTTGATCAACACATCATGCACCAAATGACGGATGAAGAGATCCATCGGAGTTCGCTCTTTCTGCTGAACGGCTGGTCGATCAGGAGGGTTGCACTGGTATAACGAGGTAAGAATAGAAACCACCGGCGATAAGTCGTTGGAAAATAGAAGAGGTTGAAAATGTATAGGTGAAACTTTGAGAATGAAAAGAAAGATATACCTGGTAGTACGCGTTCTCGAGTAAAAGTGCGAGTCGCGGATCCATATGTTGAGCACTCTGTTTCCTTCGCAACAGCTCCAACTGAACAACCGATTTACCGACAGTACGTACTGAAATATCAGTTTGCGTACACGACTAGTTTTAAGGAAAAAATCACGGACCATAGTCTTCATTCTTTCCCCTGTCTCTTCACTTCTCAACAAGAACCTCCCACAATTTTCCAAGAGTAAAGCAGCGCATTCGATATTGGCTCCGGCAAGATCGTCTACTAGAACCTTGAAAACATGTAGAATTGTGTGTGGTCGAGCAACTTTAAACTTCGCCAATTCTGAATAATAACGGATGTTCTATTAATCATTATTGCCGATCGTCAACCAACAAGGATGAATTCCAGAGCGTCAGTATGAGATCCTCAAATCAAACTACTCTTATAAGACCATCATACCTTTGATCGGACTTCGGCTAGCTCCTTGACAAGTCTCTTTCGTTGCAGATATCGAAACTCTTCGTCTAACTATTTATGTTCCCGAAGTATAATAGAGACGTGAACATTAAATCAGTGAGAAATCAGTGATGATGAAAACAGCAAATTCGATCAAACATTTTTCGATGACTAACAATAGCAATCAAGTCTTTTCCAACGTCTGGCATGTAAGGATCCAGAGCAGCGGTGAACCGAGAATAGAGTGGTAAGAGGTCAGATCGGTTCTTCGGAACCGAGCTCAGGAACTGGAGCGAAGCGGAAATGTAAACCAATTGAAGAAAGGAAATCAGATGGTTTTTGTCTATCGTTGATGAATATGGAAAGACAGAGTAAATCTGCACAGACCTTGACAACCTTCTTTCTACTTGGCTTCGAATTCATGATTGCAAAGTCTACGGCCAACTGATCAACCACTGACTTTGACACCGCCTCCGGCAAAGCCGTAAAGATAGCATTCAATCTAGCAAGTGGACCAGCGGGAAGCGCAGGATCATCTGCTGAAGGAGTGAGAATTGCGGTAGAAGGATCAAGATTCGATAGTGATCTATACATAAAAGAGGCATGGTGTGTGCGCGCATATCCGTAGAAACCCATTAGGCGACTGTGACCCAACATATACTGTTATACCGATAGAAACTCACGATACGACCGACTCTGGAATCTCGCCTGTTGCTGCTGTCTCTTCTCCATCCTCTTCAGCTTTGATAGCCTCGGCCCTCTCAGTTCCTACGTTTTCGTCCACTAACTCTCTGTCTAACTTCTCTAACTGGTCTTGTCCTTCTTCCGTTTCCTTTCCATCTTTCTCCTTTTCTTTCTCTTTTTCCTTATCTTTATCCAGCTTGACACCCAAGAAGCCTCCCGGCACGAAATCGGCGAGGTCAATGATATCCTCGTAAAACTTACGCTGCTCCTCGTCTTCCCACATCCCGCCAACAGGAATATCATCCAACGAACGGGCATAAGGATTGGCCGAGGTCGAACTGTCAAGGACGAGAACAGATCCTGAGCCTTTCGGAGGCGGTAGGGTAGGAAAAGATGGAGGTGGTAGATGTAACAGGTCGGCTAGACTGTTGAGATTAAATCAAATGATCATGGAGGATGAGTGCTTTGATTTGTGGAAGGTAACGTTTTGACAGACAGAGCGTACGATGTCAATCCAGCCATCAATCTCTCTACCTCTTTTGTCATTTTCTCGTACGCCTGTTGTCTATCTTCAAAAATCTCTCCGGACTTGATGTATGCCTCGTGGTTTTTCAGATCTTGTTCTTGTAATCTCTGTGGAGATCGCGAAGCGCACAACAGCATAAGATGCACAAGATCTTATGATCAGAAAGTGAAAAAAAAAATGTGATCGATGATGATTGGGAGACGCACCACTCTTCCTTTTTGAACATTCTTTGCCAAAGATTCATAGTAGGAGTTGAATGCCACCCTTAGGCGACTCTGAACGGGACTTGGAACCAGCTCATCTTCATCGCCTGTCCCGACTTCGCCGGTGTTCTTGTTTTCGTCAGTCGGCGAGTGAACCTTTGTTTCTGAGCCAAGGTAGAGCCTCCCAAAAGATTTTAGAAAGGATGCAAAGAGTGGAAGTGAGGTGAATATTGGATCGGATGCCAGCTAAAGTTGAATATGAAACGTTCAAATTTGCGACAAAAGAAAAGATCAGAAAGCTGTTTGTCTCTCGAGTACCATCCGATGACAGTAAGTTTTACAAGTAACCCGGACAAGGAGAGAGACGTACAAGCGCTTTTAGCGCCTCTTCGACCAATCCTCCATCCTTCTTCTCCTCCAGGTTTCCATTTCCAGTCCCAGTTGTCTTTGATCTCTTTCCTACAACAACGTTTAACGCTGCAACTCCACCTTGAATCCGGAGACCACATACTTCAGCCTCAGCTAGAACTCTCAGCACGCCTCGCTGTCTGGATACTCGTTCTTTTTCTTCTCGATCCCTTTGCTCAGCCGGAAGCGCTTTGAGAGCGGAGGGAGTGGGTGGGGCAAGAAGAGCGTGTAATTGAGTAAGGAGAGGGAGGAGAAAAACGGAAGGATCCAATCGAACCGACAAGCGAGTAAGGATCTGTCAAAACAGATAGAAAACAACGAAAAAGAAGCAGTGATTAATTAGATGGTACAACAATAGTATGTCGAGATCAACAGAGATCAACATGGTACCAAATGTCAAAGGTTGGAGCCCCCCTGACACTGCAGAAACGTCTCTTGGCACCCAAAGAGATTATGTCTTCTTTGATATAAGAAGAAAGAGAGAGAAAGTGATCTCCATTAGAATGAAAGAGACAAGAAACTCACCTCCACAATACTCAACACGTCGCCCTTACCTCCTAGCCCTGTGATTCCCTCGATACAGGCATCCACGATCTCTTCAGCGTATTTTTCCAGACTCAAACTATCGATCTCTTTTAGCACACTCTCCTTTGACTCCAAGGAAAACTGTTTACGAAGTTTATTAAGAAGAGATGTATGGCGTTTTAGGGAAGAGTCGTAAGCCTTCTTCAGTGCGGTAGACGGATTTGTATTAAGTTGAAGAAGTGGTAATCGCTTGGATCGTTTGAGAGGATCCGGAAGCGTAGGCAGTTCGGTCGACATCCTTGTTACTCTTCCAAAGATCGGGCCGAAAGAAGGGCAAGTTTTTTTTCAATGAGACCTTCTCAGAAAGGTATAGTTTATACTCGAACAGGCAAAAGAGTTATGGGATGCAAAGGTAGGTGATTCGTTCTGATCGAGTCGTAAATACTAGATGGTAGTTATTGAAAGTAGGGTGGTCTTGATTATGACAGAAGAGGAACTACTTCTATTAATCGATTTTCCTCTGTGCCCAACTGCTTCTCTTCTCTGTCTCTTTTCTTGATCGCAACATCAATGTGTTGCTTGCATACTCTCATTTTGACTGTTCTGAGAAGAATCGATATATGGATATACTGATATTTAGAGTTTTGCTGGTGTAGGCGCGTATTTCAAGTCCAGATGTGGATCGACATCGAATCAGGCACAATCTCATCCTTGAGAAAGACTCAACCGACGATACAGAAGAGAAAACTTGAATTGCTGGATAGCAGTTAAGGCCATGTAGCTAGTAGTTCATAGTTCATACTACAATACTAGTTTATACACAAATCTACAACTGTATTCAGACAACTTTGACTACCCTCGTACACCTGATCTACCCAGATCCGTCCTACGCGGATTCTGAGCTACCTTCCTTCTCGTATCCGTGTCCTTCGATCAGTCCAACACTGACGGCTAAGCCTAACTTGAGGGCCTGAGCAATTTCTTTTTGACTCTTGCCTTCTTTCTCTAAGTTCTTCGCATATTGAGCATGGATCGCTTCTGATCTGGCATGCTGTGAATCATGATAAACAGGAGTCAGCGGACAGAGTCCAGAAAAGGAAGAAAACAGAGAAGCGTGGTTTTCGAATATGTCGAGGGCAAGTCTCCCTGAACAGATTTCCAACGAAGATTAAAAATTGAGGCCATAAACAATCGTGATTACTGTTCTTGTCAAAAGTGGGATCTATCCAACCTCATTGCTTCTCAAGCTACGGTCCAAAATCATTTTCCGAGGCCATCAAGCCTATGGGTGTGTTTTCGTCCAATCCGCTTATGCCTATATGGATTCTCTTATGACGGTTGAGGCTGACGGACTCCGTCTGGAGACATTAAAGAGATACGTACCTCCTTCTTGTTATGCAGGCACTCTTGGTAATCCTCTCTAAAGAGAGTACAATCCTTGGGATTATCAGTTCCGGCATAGCACTAATGAATACCAAAAAGACGAGGAGGTCAATATGTTAGACTTAGAAGATGCAGGATGATGAAACAAACCCTTGTGAAATCTTGCCAGAATAAGAAGCAAGGTGTTACTCCTGAGCAGAGAAGGGAAAAGCAGAGCAGAATAGAGATGAGTTGGTCCAATCTAGACACAGATTATAGAATATAGAGAACGGAAGAGTAGACCAACCTCCTTTCAAGCTTTGTCCGGACTGTAAAAGAAAGCTCGATATGATGGTTATTCAAGAGAAAACAAGAGAGCAGCATATGAATAACTTGATCAACGTACCGACATTATATTTATAAGATGTATAGATGAGTTGTCGGTTGTCTATGAATGAGATCCGATGATGGATCAGAAGGCGGGGAAGATTGAGTGGGAGATGGAATACCCTTAGGTAACTTAAATAGAACGTTATATTCTGCGCACGCCTTTAGATATGCTTAGCCAAGATGGTGAGAGATGAGATTCTCTTTATAACCTTAAACACCAACATCAACTTTAACGACCTTCTCATTTATATCTCTCAACATGTCTCTTTGGACTAAAGTACAAACTGGTCAGTGTGATGGTTTGTCTTGGACGGGATCTACTCCCGGACGTCCAGAAAGCATCGTTTCGATGTTGCTCATTGGACCATGATCCGGTTTGTTCCTTGGGTCTGTTCTATATCTCGGCTACCATCTTCAGGGGCCAAAAAGGCGGTTGGGCAAACATCCAACTTCCTACAGGTATGTCCTCTCGCCATGCAACTGAAAAACAGAACAGCACAGAGTATGTCGCTTAACGTTCATAGAGCTGATTTTCCTGGATCTCTCTTCCTGCTTCAATCTATCTGCTTGTCTGAATCAACAGGAAAGCTCCACCCTAGCTGTGTCCCAAGCGAGCGGGGTCAAGCAAAACTTTAGCTTAGCCGCTGAAACTCAGAAGGCTGCTGAGATTTTGACTGCCTTCCTTGGTCAGTCATTTTATCGCGAAGGCTTCGTTATCTTGGCCTGCGCTCCGGCTTAAATGACGCGCCTGCCCTTTGTTACAGCCGACCCGAACCAACCTCGATCCGCTCTGAACGCCATTCCGAAGGCTGTACTTTTGAATGCCAAAGGTCTTGCAATTTTTACTGTTGTCAAAGCCGGGTTCATTTTTTCTGGTAGAGGAGGAACTGGTTTGGTTATCTCTAGACTACCGTACGTCTCAATGTTTGAGGAATATTTATAAGCCTTAACTTGACTTACCTGCTTATGATAATCTTAACAGAGACGGATCTTGGTCTGCTCCGTCATTGATTGGTACAGGAGGATTAGGTTGGGGTTTGGTTAGTTTGACGTTATGTATAATTACCTCCATGTACAGTTCGCTGAGTTGATATGCAACATTCAATCATATTGAACTCTACAGCAAGCCGGGGCGTAAGTGTCTCTATATTGTATATGTGTCGTTGTTCTCAGTCAAAACATCTCACTCCGCTGCTCTACATGTTACTGCTGGCTGATCACTCTTATATAGTGATATTACGGGTTCGTCCTCCTTCTCCTCAACAGATTTCAGTAATCACGATGAACTCATAGCCTTTGTGATTCTCAGATTTCGTGGTGGTTCTAAATTCCGATGAAGCCGTGCGATCTTTCTCTATGGGAGGAAACGTCACTATCGGAGGTGAATTTTTTCTGATGAGAGGATCAACTAAATTTTCTCTAACTGAGCTGTTGATCGTCTTTGCTGTCTAATAGGAAATATATCTGCTGCCGCTGGCCCAATTGGAACCGGTGGATCCGTTCAGACGGCATTGGCGAGTCCAGCAGCTATGTTCAGCTATAGCAGGTCGAAAGGATTGTTCGCCGGGCTCTCTCTAGAGGTATGTTGGTTGCAAAATGATGTCGACAGGAAATTACCTTATCAGTGGGTTTTCTGTGAATTCTAAGCTGACGTGAACATCAAACGTTTGAACAGGGCACTGTGTTGATCGAACGAAAAGAAGCCAATAAGCGTGAGTTCTAACTCAGATCTCTATGCTCCTCGCCTTTTTGCTCTTTACTGAACATGTGCTGTATATTATTTTCGATAGAATTCTATGGTTCTGCTGTTCCTTCGAGAGATATTCTCTCTGGCAAAGTGCCTGCTCCAGAGATTGCCTCTCGTAAGCATGTTGTTTTCGAAGAGACAATTGATGCATGTGCTGATCAAGCTGTCTCTTCCAATTTCATAGGAATGTACGAAGTCATCGAAGCTGCCGAAGGTATCGATGAATCATCCATTCCACAAGAAGCCTACATTCCTACGGCTACTGGAGGTCACGTGACTGTGGATGAGTCTTCTTTCAGGCCGACGGCACCTGGAGCCGGTTCGGGACCAACGTCTACAGGACTCGGAAATGAGAAGGGCGGGAGATCAAACGTGGTGTTTGACTCTGGAGAGGTTGGAAAGTAAGCCTCTGCAATCCTGTATTCTTCTCCATTAAATGGGGTTCTCTTGTCTTGGTATATTGTTCCTACTTTCTTTCTCTTGGTTGCCCTGTGTATCATTGTCTTGCCAGATGTTTTTGTTATCGGATGATGTCTTTTATGATTATGTCTCTCTTGATACTCTGGGCTCTCAGATACCCCATAGATAATGATAGATGACGACTGTATGTTAGGTCCTTAGGAGAAGCCCTCCTATCTTAGTATTGTGATTCTCATATATTGCCGGCCCTATCCCGTCTCGACTTGGCTTTGACTTTGACCTAGCGCAGAAACGGGAAGTTTTAAACAAGCCGGATAGTGTTTTTCTTCGTCAACGAGCCTAGGTCCTGCTCTAATCCCCACAAATGCGTCTTGGCGCTACATTGAAAAGAGGTTCAAGAAAATTTAGAATCAGCTGCAATTATATGAAAGGAGAGACACCAGAAGTAGAGAGAAAAAGATGACTTACTCGAGGAATTCTAAGCGAAGACCATCCTGTATCGTTAAGGGCAGATTGATAAGCGAAAGCCCTCAGAGTTAGCAACCATTTGTTCTGCTTCACTCTACAATACAAAGGAACAGCGAAAACAGGAAAGGGAGAGAAAGAGCGTACAAAGGCTTTTTTGAACTCTGCCCGAAGTTTCGAAAGGTCGGCTTTACTTGAACTTTCTTGTTTGACGTTTTCTATGCATCGCTCGACGTCTTCTATCCTCTTCACATGGTCTGCCATCTGAGTAAATAAAGTAGATGGTCGGGCGTAAGGTTTAGATGGCATCAAGATGGTAGATGAACCGAAAGAACCATCAGCCCCATCCGATGATCAAATATCAACAGAAGAGAACACAGTAGTACATTTCAAACATCAGCACTCTGATCAAAGGAAAAGGAACATATGAATAGCTAAGAAGACAAACCAAAGCAACCGATACGTTCAACTCTCTAACTGATTCATTCAACAAGCTGGTGACTTGCTTGTAGTCTTCGAATAGCTTCCAAGATGCGAAGCCGGATGCGATGGATGTTGCAAGCAAGAAACCAAACGCGGCTCCTCTGAAAGCGCCTATCGGCTTCTTAAGCTAAAATTTCGAGATACACTATGCTTAACTATGATGCCTTGCGATGTTTGAAGGGAAAACGACGTGACAAACTTGGATGGAACCGACGGTCGGAGGAGACGAGACGGGGGTAATCAAAGGAGCCGAGGGTTGAGACCGAGCCACAGCCGAGATATTGAATGATCGAATTGAGCGAGCAGATGGTTGGAGAAGCGAGTGTGCCGAACGTGCTGAGAGGGTCATGATGGCAGATACAACTATCTATTTACAGTTGGAATCTAACTTGTAAAGGAAGAAGGTTAGCACGAAGATTCAGGGACGACGAGGAGCTGGCCGAAGGAAGGTATATGATTTATCGTGATAATCATATACTCATGTCAGCAAGTTTAGAGCCCGAAAATTCACGTGACTCGGATTTAGCCGATTCAATACTTAGCCGATAACATCTTCGACATCCAACCGCCCACCCCGCCTAACGTGAAGTCGGTTAAACAATTCATCCGACGCTCAAAAGGTAGAACTTTCATTTCTTTTTCCCCTCTTCATCCTCTCTACTCAACTCTAGTGCACCGCAAACAGGCATGATTCTTTCCAGATCGTCAATCAAGACTTCATCTTCCTTCGTTCGAGCTATGGCCACTTCTGCTCCTCGATCTCTCTCTTTACTCAAGCCATCTACCTCGCTCTCTAGCTTGCCTGGATCATTCTCTCCGGACACTCTCGCCTCAAAGCTTAAGCTCGCCCAACCAGATCTACTCCGATACACTAACTTTGTCGATGGAAGCTGGGTTACCTCTTCCAGAGTAGACGATGATGTTACCTTCGAAGTTCGAGATCCGGCCAGCAATGATGTTGTGAGTGTAGATCCCTCCGCATGAAGGTTCATAGCAATTATTGATCAGCACTATTCTGAGTCAACCTGTTGTTTCTAGATTGCTTACGCTCCGGATTTGAATGCTGAAGAAGTCAACGAGGTTATCAAAGTAGCGGACAGCGTGCGCAAAGAGTGGGCACAGACCACTGCAAAGGTGCAGTTGACGAATACTCCTAATTTCGGATTCATACATACATTTCTGTTGTTGACGAATCCCTTATTTATTACCTCTTGATTCGCGTCAACCCCTTTAGCATCGATCTGACCTGCTGAGAAAGTTGTATGATCTGATGATGCTCCATCAGGATGATTTAGCAAAAATCATCACGATCGTTCGTTTGAATATATTGCATTTGATGGACAGTTTAGACTATCTGATGAGCTTCTTACCTCAACGTTAAACTTTTTCACACATAGGAAAATGGAAAACCTTTCGCTGATGCTAAAGGAGAAATCGCCTATGGAGCCTCCTTTGTGGACTGGTCCGTTTCTTCTCCAAAGCTCTTTTCTCGTCTTAGTATAATTTTATTATCTGAAGGACTCATACATCAGTATCTCACCCGAATAGGTTTTCTGCCGAAGCCGTCCGAAGCTATGGAGATACGATACCTTCTGCCACCCCTGGCCTTCGGAACATTGTCATCAAACAGCCAGTGGGAGTCTGCTCAATTCTTGCTTGCTGGAACTTTGTAAGATTTCATCATCTCGGCCTGCGTAATCATTTTCAAATATGCTAACTAGTTGTGTTTCTGTTTTTTCCTCGCGCGCTATCTGCATTTTGCTTCGATGATAGCCTAACGCCATGATTGTGAGGTCCCTTTTCACTTGCATAGTATCGTGTATCAAAACGTATGGACTAAACTGAATTATATTCGCAACGGATGATAGACCAGAAAAATTGCTCCTGCTTTGGCAGCCGGATGCCCTGTGGTTGTGAAAGCCCCCCCTGAGACTCCTCTCTCGGCTCTAGCTATGGCTAGATTGATTGAGCTCGCTGGATTCCCCAAAGGTGTTGTCAACGTTCGTCTTGGTTCCTCTCTTGTATCCTCGCGCTGCATATATGCTTCAAATGTAGCTAACTTAGAACATATCCTATTGCTAATCATGATCACAGATCATCACAACTGACAAAAACACGAAGGATGTTGGAAAGGCAATGACAGAGAACCCTCTCGTCAGGAAGGTCTCGTTCACTGGCTCTGTAAGCCTGATCATCAACGTCACTTGATAATGCTCTAGGATCTAAGCTCAGAGGCTGAATAACTTTGAATATATGAATAACCACAGAGCCCTGTTGGAAAGATTTTGATGAGTCAAGCTTCATCAACCCTCAAGAAGTGAGTACATGATCTGGCTTCATCTCTCAATTGTTGATGTGACCATCCTGACCATCACGTCAAATGTAAAAAGGTGTTCCTTCGAGCTCGGGGGAAACGCTGTCTTTGCAGGTGAGTCGGTCATCTACTCTTCATAGAGCGATACGAAGACCTGTACAGGTAGTCGCTGACAGCTGTGCATGATACCGCAACTCTTAGTTTTCGAGGATGCAGATCTTCATAAAGCTGTGGAGGGTTTGATCCAGTGCAAGTTCCGACTGTCTGGTCAGACCTGTGTGTGCTGCAACCGAATTTACATCCATGAGAACGTGTATGACGAGTTTTCCAAGTTGTTCATCGAGGCCGGTTAGTTTGCTATTTTTTTAATCCATTCTCAGTTTTTCCGTATTCATCAACCATCGCTTTTACCGGTCTCTATACAGTCTCAAAGTTCAAAATTGGATCCGGTCTTGATCCCTCAGTCACCCATGGCCCTGTCATCCATTCTCGTGCTCTCGCTAAGGTTCAGTCCCACATCGATGATGCCGTGTCGAAGGGTGCTCGGATCGCTTTGGGTGGACATGCCCTTAAAGAGCTTGGGCCTCACTTCTATGCTCCGACTGTACTGCTCGATGTACCTCTTGATGGGACACTGATGACCAAGGAAGAGACTTTCGGGCCTGTGGCCGGTCTTATGAAGTTTAGTAACGAAGAGCAATTGATTGAGAAGGCGAATGACACCGAATATGGTTTGGCTGGATGTGAGTTTCCATATATTTTTATTTAAGTAGAGAAGGATGCTGATTACAACCCTAACTGCTCTTAAATGCAGACTTTTACACTAAGGATATCAGCAGAGCTTTCAGAGTCTCTGAGGCAATTGAGTGCGGAATGCTCGGTGTACGTGAAGGTTTCTTAAGCTTGCTGCTACCTGCTTAATGCTTGCTAATCGTAGAACATATGCTTTTCCACTTTCTTGCGTATAAAGATCAACACTGGTTTGATTTCCCAGGCCTCTATTCCCTTCGGTGGTGTAAGTTCAAGCGCTTTTCCCTCCTAGACGATATGAATATGATTGAACACTGACTTGTTCGCCTATATGTTCTGTCGAACAGATCAAAGAGTCTGGATTCGGACGAGAAGGAAGCAAATACGGAATGGCGGAATACGAGTGAGTCTCTAACTCTCATCCCCATTCCTTTGGTCGTATCAGACCGCTGACTGGTTTCTTGATCGTCTTGATCGTCTTGATCGTCTTGATTATCTCGTCTTTACAGAGTGACAAAATTCTTGGCACTCTCTATCTCGTAGTTAAAGCTCGCGGTGCTCTTTATCTATTGTTATATTTGTAAAAACAGACTCAAGACCTGATTGTAATAGCAGTGGCATGTACGCTGCATCTGGATTTTTCTCCTTCTTTCTTTTCATATATTTATCGTACCTATGAGTTGCTATCGAACAAATTGGGAGCCCATGAGATGTTTGAGGATCGTGTTTCAAGACTGATGAAATCGCAGAAATCGAATTTGACCGTTTTTGACTACGTACAACATTTTACATCGCGTTCTATCGTGAGCATCTCTCAAAAAGGATGGACATACCCGGCGACCAAGTCGTTCCCCTATTAGGGATTCCTTTGTCACATCTCATTCCGATAGCGATCTTTGCATCATACTTTGTACTGATCGTTTACTTGTTCAGTCTAGTCATACCTCTGACGCTTGGTGCATCTTATGCATCCAATAAATATCGACTCGACGACAGAAGGCGTAGAAGGTATGCCAACCTTTTTGGGTTGCTGACGCTGGGCAGTCAGCTCCATACTTGGTATCGTGAGATCATCTCCTTCTTTGCTTTGCTTTGCTCATACCATGGATTGATCCCTGTAAAACAATCTTGGATTATACTGTATTCCTTTGAAGACATGATTGGATACATGCGATGGTCTTATGCCAACTTCTACCAGACTTGGCAAGCCTTACCATCGTCATCCCTCCGAGCGATCTCAACCTGGCTACTGAACACGTCTCTCTTTACAGAGGCATGGTCTATTGTCCTTCAGCCTGGTACGCCATTCTGGATCTCGGATCACATCACCAGATACACATGTTGTTGGTGGACGTTCTTCGTCTATCTATCGATCCAACGTCCGGCCCCTCCTTCGAGCGACGCGACAGATACTCAGCCGCATGGATCAAAACTTGGGAAGGGCAAGGCTAGTCAGTCTAAAGGCTCATCTTTGACGTCTTTGAAAGACAAGAGATTGGGGAATGCTTCGGCAGCTGCAGTTCTACTGCTCGGTCAGGTTGTGGCAATCAGTGTAGCGAGTAACATCTGGTTCGTCGGTTGTGTCAAACGAGGTCTACCTATATACGGAAATAGCGGGCTCCGGGTCGTGCCAGCCAGGGTTTGGGGAGCATTGTTGGGGAGTTCGGTTTGTGTGGGAGTGATGCCGTTGACAGTGAACCGTGAGTCTTCTGGGGTATTTTCTTCCTTGGTCGAAAGTGTGTGAGCATCTCACCAAGTTTTGCTTAATTGTTGATGTGCTGAATGTTTAACATCAGAACCTTCGTTCCTACCAATTGTGGGCTTATCAAACTCATCGTTCATCTAATCCCAACTTTCACCACTTAACTGACTACTACGTATCTTCTTCGGGCACACTTTCTTCTCAATAGCTCTTGATCATGCACATTTTACTCTTCGTTCCCTTCATTCCTACTCGTGTACCCACTGGCCTTTCGTCCTTCTCCCTGACACCAACTCAAACATCCCTCCTTTTGCTTGTTCCTCCTGTTGTTTCTTCCTTTCTCTTGAGCCTGCCTATCTTAGCTTCACCATATGTAGCACTCAGTACATTTCTAGCAGGGAACCACGCGCTTCGGTCGATCGGCTCGGACGCGATCTGGTGTGCGTTGGGTCTAGTCGCTTGGGTCAGTTGGAGGGCTAGAGGGCCAGGGAAGATCAATAGGATCGTTTGCTCCTTAGGAGCGTTCTGGGTAGGTGGAGTTGGTTTGCCGTTAGGTATGGATTGAAGTTGGGTGTTCCTTCAAGAGCATATCTCAAGTCTACAATGAAATCCATAGTGAACTTGTCTGGCAGCGAGAATGAACAACTTTTATGACCAAGTTAGGGTTATGTCAACGTCATCGACCTTCACCATCTACCTAGATTGTTGAAACGTATCGATCTTCATTCTGCGATTATATCGTGCATCTTTCACTGTCAAAATAGATAGTATCGAACATGTCCTTGGCTTCTGTATCCGATGCTATCAACTCGGCGGTAGGTGTGATCCCTACGACACCATTCAAACCCCTTCAGTGTGAGCTTGTTTGATTCGTGTAATGTTTATCATGAAAATGATCCTGATGATAGAGGTTCAACATTCCTTACCGAATTCCGATTCACGTACGTTTTTTTTTTTTCGCCAGCCATCTGCCAGCACTTTTGCGCGTAAGTCACACCTTCAACCATGAAAACGCGATGACTGAGTGCATTCCTGACGAGATCTTGTATCAATCGTGGGTCGATCAGGTTTCACACATATGCCAACGATCTCTCTCGTCATGTCGAAAGTCAGTCTACAAAGTCCGCGTCGTCATCTAGATGATGCATGCTCATCTGGTCATTCTTATGTTTTGCTACCAAGGTCACCACTTCTGTACCCATCTAAGTCCTGACTTTCATCAGTGTCTGATCTATGATGGACCAGGCAATGGAGAGGGAAAATTTGACGGCAGAAGGTTGATTGGGATCGAGTACATCGTCACCGAGAAGGTCCGTTCTTGACTAACGACTGAATCATATACAAATGTAATTCTACATGAGACATATATTGATATATGTTGATATTTCCGAATATAGATCTTCAACACGCTGCCTGAGTCAGAAACACAATGTGAGCATAGTTTCTATCCTACACCTCTCATAGTCATTACAGTTGCTGCCTCTTTGTGAAGGAATCGAATGGTGAACATAGCTGATGACCTTTGAGACATTAACATACATAGACTGGCACTCGCACAACTATGAGGTATCAAGTGGTATGCTCACACTTCTCGGTATGAAGGGTGTACCCGGCCTAGCCACCTCCACTGCCGAGCAACCAGCGATGATAGAGTTGCAAAAGACATATGGAAAGACGTACGTGAACCACTCTGACAGTAAGATGCCTTGGTACCTCTGGATTTGATTTGCTCACACTATTTCAAATTCAAGTATCCACACATGGCAGTCGGACATTTATCCTGATCTTCCTCTGGGACCTCCCCAGTTGATGGTCTCCTATACCGGCCCGTACGTACCTGACGTGTGCAATCATGATTCTCAGTTAAAAAATCCAAACCAACAATGTTCTGATATAAGTATACTCCAGAGGTCAACTTCCAGAGCATCTGATCAAGAAGCGGGATGAACAATATGGAGTTAATACTATCGAACAAGCAAGGAAGCGAGAAAGCTACCTCGATACACAGTTCGAGCCAAGTAAGAAGGCTGACTTGGTGATGAATGAAGGCAAGGTATGTATATGTTTTGCAAACACAAACTTTGATCGAGGTTGCGCTGAGAAGTTAAATCATGATGTGGGTTGTCTTTTTAATGAGTAGAAGGTTAGCCTGGACAACTAGTGTCCAGGGTTTACAACTGGACTTGAATCATGAGGGAAAGGGTTAGTAGTAAGGGACATGGGATAGCGTGGAATATGTATCGTAAACGATTTTGCAGCTTGTCGCAAGCATGTATCAACGAACACCTGATTAAATCCTTCTCTTTCCTCATTGTCACCATTGACCTTTAATCTCAGGGCCACTTGTCTTACTGGAATGGAGAGTAAAGGCCATAGTATTCTCACTTTAATATGGAGAAGGGCGCTTGGGGCTCATTCATCCGGAATGTTATAGTCTTTGTTTGTGTGAATGATTCGACGGCATATTTCCCGTTAAACCGGCCGTACCCAGAAGACTTGTGCCCTCCATGGGGAAGAGATCTATAATAAACGCGTCGAATTAGAACATATTTAGTGAATACCTCACATGTGACAACAGTAGAGATCACAGGGCGTACCCTTGATCATGCACAGTCGTAGAATTGATGTGCACAGCGGAGCATTCCAGCGCCTTGGCGATATGGATAGCTTGTCGATAATCCTACCATGTCGTTTCGAGAGCCATCACATTCAGTACCAACGAGAGTTTAACAGAGTCAAGATAGAAAAGGGCCTACCTCCGTCCAGACACTCGAACTTAGTCCGAACTCGCTATCGTTAGCGATCTTAATGGCATGGTCAGCATCCTTTGCACGGATTATGGAAAGGAGAGGGCCAAAGGACTCTTCGAAATAGACGTCCATCTGTGTCGTTGGGAATATATAGCGCGATTATTTAAGTGGCAAATACAAGGACCAATGACGGTCGAAGGTCGAAGCAGACGGAGAGATGATGTAGGGCGAACCTCAGAAGTAACTCCTTCTAGAACGATAGGTTGGACTTTGGACGAATGAAACTTGCTGTAGTTTTGAATCTCGGTCAGAGAAGCTGCGCCCTAGGTAACAGAAAGTCCACAAATCGAGGGCAAAGCATCATTCAGAAGGGCGAACGATGCATAACTACAAAGAAGGAGAAAGCGAATTGGAAACAGAAGAAGATACTAGCCTTGTTTATAGCGTCATCTACCAAGCGTTTAATCTTCTCGGCCGGTCCTTCTCCTGATAATTCCATCCCCGAAACTGCTCCTCGTCTTTCACTAATCTTGAGCGCGTTGGTTAGGTCGATGGCCTTGCGTTTCATCACTTCGGTGAACTCGTCATAGATGGATGAGACGACGATGATTCGCTCAGTGGCCATGCAGGTTTGTCCAGCATGGAAACTAGAGCCAAAGAGGATCTAGGATCGTACAGATGATGTCAAAGTCGCTCAGACATCGTCCAGAGAGAAAGATTCGGGACAAATAAATTAAAAGAATAACGAACAGTGTGAGCTGCTTTCTCCAAGTCGGCCTTTTCCAAAACTATCGCAGCAGCCTTTCCACCAAGCTCAAGAATTGCGGGTCTGGAACGAACGGCACAATACTCAACAAACAGAGCTATACGAGAAGATGCAAATCCACTCACTTGACGTATCGTCCACAGAGCGATCCGATCTTAGATCCCACCGCTGGAGATCTACAGTCATGAATATTGAGGGATCAAAAGAAGAGCGAAATCGGTATGCGTCTGTTATCCAACTCAATTTTGTTTCAAGAGAGGAGCGTACCCAGTAAAGTTGACCATCTATGATCGAAGGCAGTTCGGGAGTCATAAGTAGATGAGTACATATCTGAAACTTACTATCTACAGAAAGATAGCAAGGCGGTTGATGCTCACCTTGATATCTCTATGCGCGATAGTCTGCTCGACAAGTGATGATACATTGGCGGGATCGAATTGAACGATATTCAGTACCCCATCTGGCAAGCCAGCATCCTTGAACAATTCTCCCATAAGAGAATGCGTGTATGGAATCAATGGAGAGCCTGATAGTAATTCACATATAGATAATTGAGATCGAACATGTCTTAGAAAAACGCGAAAAAAGTTCGCGAGAGAGATAATGACTTCATGATAGACAAGAAGATAGCAAATACCTTTCAGCAAAACAGAGTTTCCGCAAGCAAGAGGCCATACAATTGCCCGTATGGAGAGGATGAGAGCCATGTTGAACGGTGAGATTGAGAAGACCTGTGGATAATAATGGAAATCGAATCTCTTTAGCCATACAGACCCTCCGAAGAATCAGAGGTATTGAGAACGCACGGTTCCAAAGGGCTCTCGAGTGACGAGTGCCAAGGAGCCTAAGTCGGATAAAGTTCAGTCGGAAGAAACTCAGATGGGCATGCGCGATGGTGATTATTTGATCAGGACGAAAGAAACTTGATTACCGTCTACCGTTTGGGGGATATCTCCCATGATATGTGAGGTGCTATCGGCGAAACGACAGGGTAGAGAAGGGATTGAAATCAATGATTTTGATTGTAGATCCAATAGCGATCAACCGCCTCATAGTAGGACATAGAGCGAGAAGACTAGATCTCACATCGCGGCGGCCTCTTCTATTGAGTTGATGCTCAGCTTGAAGTCAACATCTTGTGTGAGTCCAGTTGCGCTTGTTTCGGCGGCTTGAGCTTCTCTGAAGATTGCTTTGCGCTCATGAAGCAGCTGAGCCACTCTGACAAGTACCTGGCGACGCTGAGAAGCTGTACTGAATGCCCATGTCTTTGCTCCAGAGCGAGAAGATGCGATAATCTTGGAACTAGAGGCGACAAAGGCGGAAATATATGATCGTTCAATATCCAACGCAACAAGCAAGCCAACTGGAGAGAAAGCATACAGTTGAGACGCATCGCATGTAGTGGCCTATGTGATGAAACAAGAGCCAAAGACAGATCAGCATTACAACGAACTTGTGAGTAGAATGATTAGTTCCTACATCAGTTGATCAGTCGGACATACCTGGGTGACAACTTGTTTAGAGACCGGATGCCTGACCTCAAACATAACCGAAGAATCAAAAATTGGTTGATTATCCACCCAAAGAGATGCATAATTGATATTTGCAGCGGAAGCGTTCAGAAGAGGAAAGGACCGAACGAGCGATCTCCTTCCTATCTGATCGCTCATGGCGACAACTGAAGCTCGTTGAAACGATCTGAGCATCATCTGAAGAGAACAAATGAATGAAGGACTCGAAAGCCAACGCCAAGGATGATGGGCAACAGAAACAAACGTCCGGACATTTCGTTCATCTCCGAATGATAGCGGTGTGAGATTCATGTGGCGACTATATCACGTGATTTGATTCAACAACCCCGTTAGATGCACTCACATACTTCTATCGCTTTCTGTCAGTCAGTCTGACCTTGTTCGACACTTTACACCACAGATGGCAGACTCAGAATAGTTCGTATAAGACCACCTTTGTGCTGAATCAACACGTCTGGTTGCCTCTGTTAATCGAGCTGCGATGATGGTAAAAAAATATGACATCTGGTCGTTGAATTTAGCCTAGACACATCAGCTCCTATCACCCTGCCTTCGGTCTTTCCTCCTCACAGGATAGATAGAGAAGAGGACAGAGATGATGAAGATGGAAAGTCAGACGGAGAACTCATGGACGAACTCCTGGAGGAGGAAGCCGATTTCGACTGGGGAGGCTTCAGGGAAGCAAGAATGGAGCAAATGAAAGAAGAGTGCGTGTTTGGTTCCTAGAATGCTTCAGTGAATATACATCGAGATTGATCGCTGATGATCTCACGGTCTCTTTCTTGAATTGAGACACCTGTAGAGCGCAAAAACGGTTGCTGTTACAAAACACATTACATGGTCGTTATACCGAATTCAAGAACGAGAAGGAGTTGATCACGACTGCATCGTAAGTGAGCGCTCTCGTACGTTCATAGTGCCTATCCCGGCATGAAATGTAATACCCTCTGGTTCGTTCGATGGCTATAGAAAAGAACCATACTGTATCATTCACTTCTTCCATCGGGATTTCAGACGGTGCAAAATCATGGATAGACATCTTGAGGTCTGTCTCCATGCTTAACCCGCACCCGACTCGCTTCGTTCATCGTGACTTACGCCATCTCACTTGCGCTGCTGTTTTGAACAAATAAACGACGCTTGAAATATACAAAAAAAAAACCCCGTTAGAAACTCGCACCTGCGCATCCAACCACTCTTTTTCTCAAGGCGGACGTAACAAATGTACCTTGGCTGGTCCAGAAGATGAGCGTCAAAGTCTTGCCGTGCGTGATCTGCTTTGTGGGCGGAGCGGCCAAAGACAAGTTGAGTATACATAAACAATCTTCTCTGTTCCATTCTTGGCTATATCTGATCTTTTCTACCTATCATCGTATCCCTTGACCAGGATCGTAGGGTTTGAGGATCTTTCTTCGATACCCGGTAAAGAGGATGAGTTCCAGTCGGGGGCTCTCGAACTTCGATTCAAACATAGTGGTTCGTTCCATATCTCATTTCACATGTGCCTCAGTCGTTTAGAATTCTCGTCCTATCACTGACCTGAGTACCTTCCCCTCTCCCTTGTTGTTCCCTCCAGGCGTGATACCGAAACCAGGCGCTCCTCTCCCAGGTCAACTTTCTGCTGTCGATTACAACTTTACCAACACAGCGTTTGCTAGACAACGTCGAGCTGGTGCATCCGGATCCGGAGGGATCCGGCAGGGAAAAGCAAGAGCTGGTAGTGACGACAGTGAAAGCGATAGGGATTAGGATGAAACGAATTGAATTGAAAGAAACGAATTTTCATCTCTTCTCCTTCTCTGGATACGCCTCGTTTGGGACGCTTTTGTCCCTTCTTTCTCCTTCATCAGCTCGGAAAGCGTAAAGCGAATTCGCGTAAACGATACATTTCAGACAATAAGCAACATAGACAATGACAAAAGATGCGTAGTCAAGAAAACAAATCAAGCAAGGAGACGAAGATTCAAAAGGAGATGGGGGTTTTCAATATTGTTATCAGAAAAAGTGGCGTGAACCACTGTGTGAAGAACGGATTAGATATCGACTTTTTTTTTTGTTCACTCGTATCGCTGCAACTGAGACTTCTAGATAATGAGAAGTCAACGTGGGTTTCCGGGAAAATAAAGAGGATGGAAGAACGTATAACTGAGTAAGCTGTCGCAAATGAAATGTTAATCTTGAGAAAGAACGGAACGAACCTTGTCCTTGAAAGGAGGGAGACCGGCGGCTATCCTCGTTCCTCCGACAAGAGCGCACCAATCGAGCTCACCACCTCCGTTGGCTCTTGCGGCAATCAAGTGCTGGTGGGCAACTGTACAAAGGTAATAGAGGTTAGGGTGAAAAGGAAGAGAAGAAGCTCAGTCACAGGCAGAGTCAGGTGGATACGTACGATCGATGGTAGGCATCGGCACGTTGTGTTCCTCAGCAAGTCTTCGGATGTGACCGGCATCTTTGAGACCCCCCTGCAGAGAGAATCCATCCTCTCCAGAGTATTCGTTCTGTCATTGTATGAAGAGCAGTCCTATTCAGGCTAGTTGATCAAATGGCATACAGTTGACTAAGATCGCGTTACGTACCTTGAGTATCTTTTTGCCGTAAGTGAGGAATGAAGGCGCCGGGTAAAGCTCTGTTTCGAAAAGGTGGAGGATTGCTTTTTAAATTAATAGTTGCCAGTTTGAAGACCTTTGAAACCCCTGACAGAGAGAACGTACCTTGGATGAGCTTGTATACATTGTCCTTACCGACACCACTCTGATCGGCTGATGCCATACAAAGCCATGCAATAGTCAGTACGCTGGAAAAAAGGCATTGCGCCTGAGGCTCAACCTAACTCCAGACACCAAGAGAACAAACTGACCGAGCGTCATAGTCTCTGAAAGCATTTCGATAGTAGCCAAGATCATACTGTTCCCCACCAACTTGAAGGAAGCAGCCTTCTCGACGTTGGACCCGAGATCCATGACCTTTCGGCCAAGGGCAGGGATCTGTTTGACGAGAGCAGTAGAGAAAAGGTGAGCAAGCTGAGCCGTGCAGTAACACAGATTGGACCTGGAAAGCCTGACCAATATGTGAGATACGCTCTTTCGCGACCGGTAATCTGGTGAAGAACAAGAAAAGACGTTGGTTTGAGGTGGGCAGGCAAAGCACGGACTCAAGTAGACTGTCATAGTAACTTACCTCCAGAGATGGCAAACACAAGCTGGGCATGAGCAGCAGCGTCAGGCCTTCCAAACGCGGGGCAAGAAAGGAAATGACGAGTCGACTTCTTGGAGGCCTCTCGCTCGAGTTTTCCGGCAGTGGCCTACAAAGTGAAAATTTGATTCGTACAAAGGTGGAATGAGAATTGAGACAATAAACTTTTGTATTTCAACATAAAGAAGGAGAGATCCGTCGAGTAAGATCGGGGGCAAGGGAGACATACAGGGTAAATAGTAGAGGTCTCGATAAAGGTTGTATGCTTGGAAGGTCGGCTCTCCTGTTGATTTGTGAGTTCAGACGCAACAGGTCAGCATGAGCTCGCTAAAGTGATACCAAGGTTTTGAATAGAGGGCGAGAGATACGACTAAGGCTGACCTCGTGGCTCTTGAATAGCTCCTCGTAAATCTCTTCGACGGCCTCATCGGTTCCCAAGCTAGTGAAGATGTAGTCACATTCTAACGAACCGACGGAAAAAAATCGTGTCAGCGACTGAAGCCACATGTATGCCGTATACATAGGTCTCAAACCTTCTAGAACGATTGAAACTAACTGGATCCGATCTCGGAAACATCCTTGGCAACCTGAATGGGAACTTCACCGTCAGCTCTCTTCTGGGTGGTTTCGAGGAATCTATCGGTATGCTCCTTGGTTCGGTTCCAAACCAACAAGGGAGGAGAGCCTTGGCTGTGGACATGGACGGCGAGGTTCTGTGAAGCAATTCAGAAGAAGATATTTGTCAGGGAATATTTGTATAGTTGAGAAAGGAAGGCAAGAAGGAAGTAGAAGAATATATGGAAGAAGGAGAGGACAAGGAGTAGGCAGAATATCTCTATCGATGTTCGAAGAAGAAGGAAAAGAAAAACGCACCAAAGCCATGTGCTTCCCCATATTACCGAGTCCGATGAAACCATATCGCTTCTGTAAGATGAGATGAACAGGAACAAGGAAAAAGAGCCAAACAGGAACAAAGAAAGAGAAAGAAAGAGAGAGAGAGAGAGAGAGATGTGAGCAGAGAGCCAGAGAAGATATAGTGATGGGAATAATTCAGTCAAGAAGGAAAAAAAGGGCCTCACGGTCTCTTTGTGGCCAACTGGAGAAGAAGGTCTGGAGAAAGGATTGGGTGCCTCTTGAAGAGGAGTGTTTGCTCCAGATTGAACGGCAGAAGGAGTGTTGGGAGTGTTGGGTTTAAGTCCTACCATGATTGTGGAGAGTACGTGAGGGTGAGGTTTAGGATAGAATAGGTTGAACGAGAGGTAGATGAGCGAGAAAGGGCGAAAAAGGGCAAGGTCAGAATTGAGCGCGTCATCTCCCGCCCCAATTAAGATGCTCAGTCAGCCCAGTCCAGCCCGCCCAGTCTAGCTCAACAGCCCAGTCCAGCCCGCCGTTCGTGCCTGGTTATCAGGGTCGGTTTCCTAGGCACAAGATTCTCTCTCTCTCTCCTCACACACTGACTCTGTTCTTCCAGTGGCAAGCTTATTGATTCTTGTTCATAAACCTTTGTTTATAAATGTACCGACTTGCTTAAAACCGTCCTGATTAACTGACTTGACTGACTGACTTGACTTGACCGACTTGACTTGACCGACTTGACTTGACCGACTTGACTTGACCGACTTGACTGACTGACTATGAATGATATCAAGCTGACTAACTCTGTCGATCAATACCAACTAACGTCTGACCGGACCTTTGACTGACAAGGCACCACTATCCTTCAGACTAACTGGCTAGTCCCGAGTCGAAAGAAAGTAGATAGAAACGTACAACACCCGTCCGATCCGTTAATTCAATCTGATCATGGAGGATATGCTGATCATCAGCTGAGAGCTTGGAGAGGTCGGATCTCCCCCTTGATTACTCACTGGGGTGCCTAGAGGTGACCGTATCCTGCCCTGGAACTGTCAATCGGCCCGTCTTGTTCTTCTTCTTCTTCTTCTTCCTCTTCTTCTCGTTCTCCTCGTCCTCCTCGTCCTCCACTCTGTTTCACCGGTTCCTTGCGCCTTCTCATCAAGCTTGGAGTGAAGCGTACCTGTTCATTCAGGAGCAACACTTTCACAGACAACAAACATGAAATATCCTACATTCAAATCCATCTCTCTCTCTCTCTCTCTTTCCCTTTTCTTTCTTTCTCCTCACCTTTATCATCCATCTAGACAGATCCGATCAAACCTCTCTTCGGTTCTTTCTCGCTTTCTCTCTCCCTTCATCTCTTTTCACTTGTCTTCCTTTAGCTTTCTTCAGCTCCTCGCTTTCCTTCGTACACTCCTCGGCCAACCATGCCTGGTACAGTTTTCCAAAACAACACTCGTTTGAAGGACAGTCCTGGCCCTTCGTTTTCATCGGTGCCTGGACAGCCTGGGTTTCCCTACAGCGACGCTTGGGATAGCTTTGCCAACGGCGTTCCCGCCGTTGCCTCTGGGGTCTCGACATTCCCTGTAGAGGCCTACCGATTTGGGGTTGGTCCCCAGGACCCTCCTGTCACCAGACAGCCATCGGACGAATCGATGACCTCGAGTCCCTCTTCGTCGGATGAAACCGGTCTGTCGTCCCTGCCTAGTTTGGAAGGAGTCGGGTCGGTGCCTTCAATCTCTTCGATAAACAGTTCAAGCTCGTCCACGATGAACTCGCCGCTGGTGCACAAGAAGTCACCTTCCCGGAACAAGCATGTCCTCCGTTTGCCTCATACAGTCATCAATACTCCCATTCCTCCTTCTCTTCTTGACCCTACCAGACGCACATCCTTACCGATGTCTGCTGGCACTTCTCTCACTTCGAATCTCAACCTTGTCGTCAACCGATCAGCTTCTCTGTCGTCTCCTCAATCCGGTGGACACTCTCCTCTTGGTCAACACGATACTGCGCTGGCAACAGACGATGAAGATGGTGAAATCACTAGCAGTGGACCTAAGGGCGCCCGACCATCTCCCAGGCCCATGGTGCGCAAAGGCTCTAAAGGTGGATGGCCCTACGACAAGGCGCCTCAGTCAGCTGGCTATGGCCATGCTCTTAGTTCCTACACTGGCCCTTCGCCTTTATCAACCTCTACATCGGCAACATCTTATTTTCCACCTCAAGTAAAGCCGGTATATCCAGGACACAAGGGCAACGAAGGATATGCATATGACCCCTCTATTCAATCGACCAATCAGTCTCATACCCCTCTTGTAGGGATCTCCAAGTTCGCGTCTTATCAGCAGCTGGCCTCGGCACAAGCAGCTTCAATCAATGCTCCTCCTGAACAGAATTCTTTGGCCCCGCCCCGAGGGGTCAAATCTCAATCTTCCTCGCTCGCACCTCCTCCACTCTTTATTCCGCCGACCAATTCAGGTCCGATCACTCATCTTCTTCTTGATGGACATGTTCTTAATCCTCTCTTCGAGTCCCGATACGACCTCAGTGCAGTTCTTGGGTCGGGAGGGTACGGCTTTGTCTGTGTCGCCGTAGACAAGAGGCGCAACAAGGAAGTAGCCGTCAAATTTATTTTGTCATCTAAGGTGCCTGCTCATGCATGGGTAGAATGGACCTGCCAAGGTGAGAGCGGAGACGGTATGCCGCCTCCGGGAGGAAAAGTTCCGATGGAGTGTGAGCTCCTTAGACGGATCCGACATCAGGGAGTCGTTCGAGGAGAAGGAGTATATGCAGATGGAAAGTTTTTCTACTTGGTTCGTTGATGTTCCTTCTTGTTTCTTGTTTGAACCGTTCGTATACTGATCTCATCGATGTCTGTTCTTGTGCATTGGCACGTTGTTTTGACATCAGGTGCAGGAACTTCATGGAGCCTCCTGGTGTCCATCTACACCTGCCACCCCTGTAACGCCTAGTACCCCTTCGACTCCTGCTAGTCCACACCTCACGGCAGCCAATCTTGCTGCTGTGTCTTCAACTTTGGCTCTAGATGCGACTCGGTTAGCTTCGCCTACACCGTTTGCTCCTTCATATCCTCTTCCTGCTTCTCCGGCTTGTGGTCCTCCGTCGCTTAGTCCCAACAGTACAGCGCCGCCGCCCTCTGGACTGGAATCTAGAAGACCTTCTCTGAACATGGAGAGAAGGGGAAGTTGTGATCTATTTGAATGTGTAGAAGCAAATAAGAGATTCAACGAGCCAAAGGCGAGAGGAATCTTCTTCCAAGTTGGTGAGTTGCCTGTACTACGCAGACTCATCGAGCATCATTTTCTGACTTGTGATGTCGGCCAATTGATCTACTAGTGGAGACGGTATACGCTCTATCGAAAGAAGGCATATACCACCGAGACATAAAGGACGAAAACATCGTAGTCGACCGGAAGCTCAAAGTGAAGCTCATAGACTTCGGTAGTGCCGTTTGGGAAAAGGGCCCCGAGCCAGTAAGATACAAGGATTTGTGAGTATTTGTCTAAACGTCCTCTCACGACAACGGGATGTTTATCAAAAGAATTAATTTTTTTGCGGCCTCATCAGTTTCGGTACGAACGCTTATGCCAGTCCTGGTAAGTGTTGATTCTACTCCACTAACCGCTTCCTTCATGGTCACAGCTCATAAATCTTTATTTGTTTCTCATTATGATCTATCAGAAATCCTAGAGCGCAAGACTTATTTGGCGTCTCAAGCAGAGGTTTGGTCCCTCGGTATCCTCCTCTGTATCCTCATCACTGGAGAATCTCCATTTTCCTCGTCTTCTAACGCCATGGTTGGCCGTCGGTCGCCTCTAAGGAACGGAGTCGTCATGTCTAAGGAACTCGTCGATCTGATCGACAGGTGTCTACAAGTTGATACTGAGAAGCGGATCAACTTGGAAGAGATGAGAGGCCACAAATGGTTTCGATCCTGAACTCTGTTGAGTCCCTTTTATGGGTTTCGCTTTCTTTCTCCTCCAAGGGTTCTGATGTGTGTCCATCATCTCTCTGTTCTCCACTGTATGTTTTTTTTCTCTTCACTTGCATAGTCGTTGCTTGCTTCTTCCTTGGCAAGGATCATAGTTTTCGTCCTATCTTTTGTTTCTTGTCCAGATTTGGCCTTCCTAGTATCAATCTCATCAGCTCCACTCTTGACTCAGTTCTATAACTTTGAAGGAGCAGGCTTCTTTCTTCTTTAATGTTTACTTCTTCCAGACTCGGCGGTGATACCCAATTCTCTAGACTCACACCTATCGACTTTCTCTCATCTTAATCGATTTGAGTTTCGTAGCTGGACAAACTGTAGCTAACATTCACTTCACCCTTAGTGTCCTCTCTACAGGACGTATTTTAATCATTTGAAATTCCATCTCTTTCCTCTTGTTCCGACGAGTTCAAAACTCAGTGTTCCATCAGATGTAATGTTCGTCTTAATGTGCATGACCAGTCATACACATATAAGGTTTGAAACGTCCATGTTTGTATACTCTTCTTTCTTCTTCATTCTCGTATATGCAAAGAGTCAAAGGTGTTCAAAAGAACAGGAGAACAAGTGGGAAGAAATGGAGGATACAGTGAAAGAGAATAGGATGGTATAGAGCAAAGATGAATAAAGGGTGGAAGAGGCAAGGCATTTTAAGAATCTGAGGACCTGAGGAAGAAATTAAAAAAAGGACAAGACGAAAACATAGAGAACGAAAGAGTCAATGCTGCGAAGAAGGGTATAGATAGGAAGAAATCAACAGATGTAGTCTATATCGCCGTTGTCGTTGTGAAGGTTTCGGTATCAGCTATGGAGGTGTCTGAACCTTCAGAGGACATTCGTCGAGTGGGGCGGTCGACTGGCGTCTCTAATAGCTAATCAGTTTATCCCCAAAGTTAACAAAATGAGAGAGAGAGAGTAGCATCAGCATCGCCGATGGAGAACTTTAGCAACAAGAGCCCCTAGGTTTTAAACATACCTCCTTCCTAAGCTGTTCCCCGCTCAGATGTTCCGACTCATCCTCATCTATCTCTGCCGCTCCCAACAAAACACCTTTCCTGAAGACCTCGCCCTCCTCCTCGATCCAGTGCGTTCTCTTCTTATCCGTCAGAAATTCGACAAAAGATTTGCTGTCTTCTTCGGTCTCTCCTAATTCGCCCTTCCCCTGCTCCAGCATAACTTGTTCGTCCGAGCTAAGGGTTCGTATCGTCTGGGTGGGGAACTGGTAGTCGCTTGATTCCGACTCGTTCTCATCATCAGAATCACCAGCGATGCTGAAGTTCGGGCTAACCGCCATCTCGTCTGACCTCTTTGAAGATGATAACGATCTCTGATGAGGGGGTGTGTGCGGGACCTTCAAAGAGGCTACTTTTGAGGAATCGAGTTTCGAGGGTTCTGACATTGAGTTCTTTATCATTTCCAATCGGGCTTTCTTCTCGTCCGACGCTGCCTTTGCTCGTTCGGCTCTCAAGAGCTGTGTGGTTAACCGGTCAACCAATCCGAGAAGAACTTGTAGTCTGTCCTCTTCCGATGACGCTTGAGTTTCTTGAACGGCCGCTGATTGTTGTATCATTTCCTCCAATCGTTCCCTTAATGCCTTGGCTTGCTCGATTAGCTCGACAATCTCGTCCAACACGACGCCTAATGAGTTATGGACCTCAACCGATTCATCAAGCGAAACGACGAGTTCCTCCGATCGAGTAATCACCATCGTAGGACTGTATTCGTACACTGCCGATCGGGCTTTTCCCGCTGGTGTCGACACGGCGGATTGACCATCAGCAACGGCACGAGCGGTGTCCGCTTCTTTCACAATCCGGGCCAGAGTTGACTTTTGAATAGGTCCCCAGACGGCTGCTCGAGAGGCCTTCGATGTGGTTTTCTCCTGAGCAAGCTCAGTATTCCGGATGCAACTCTGATGGAGGAAGAGAATATGCAAGAGAAATAAGTTCCGAACAGATCAACCGGGATATGTAATAGAGGAAGAAAGGGGTTTAAACTTACCTGAAGGATGTCCTGAGATAGAGTAGCGACGTCCTCGTCATTGAAAGGAATACTCAGATCCAAGCAACGCATCAGCCGATTGCTTCGTAGCCCAACAGCGAGTGCCATGATTCCTGCAACTTCAATCCCCTGGTTCATCGTCAGGTCTAGATGAAGCAGGTGCCTTGCTTCTGGGAAGAACTCTGCAAGAGCGATGGCGCCCTCGGTCGTTAGACCTGTGTTAGCAAGGAATAGTCTTTTCAGGTTGGTGTTGAGCGTAAACGATGTTCGAAGGCTATTGATCTGTTTGGTGAATGTGTGATATAATTCATGTCAGTCGAGGAAGCCCCAGCCTAAACTCAGTTATTCGCTCGGTTCTGAGATCCTTGTGGCTTACTCCTTCGAGTCCAGGACCGGAGCATGGGTTATGATTCAAATCCAGAGTGTCCAGCGTAGAGTTGTATTTCTGCAGAAGACACGGCATAAGCAAGATTTCTAAGATACCTTCGAGTACTAAACAGACATGGCTAGAAACTGATCATACCAATGCTTCGGCCAGTGCCGCTAATCCAAGGACGTCGATTCTATTTTCAGCCAGATTGATCACTTTAAGCGTCCGATTTCGCTTGAGGACCTGTGCAATATAGGTAACTCCGCCCTGATAGAATAAGAAGAACCCAATGACACAGAATAAGTGTTTAATAAGAGGTTTGAATTATCTTGTGTAGATCTTCAATCCCTTATAATTGACATACCCGAAGATCGTTTCCTTTCAAATCCAACGTCACTAGGTTTCCGATTCGCTGCACATCATCAAAACTTCGAACTCTGCTCTGCATCATCCCACCGAGAGCTTTGTTACCTGCAGACATCACCTTACCATTCCCTTCCTCAGTTCGATCTGTGGATCTGTCGTCTCTTCCGATTGAGTAATCATCGGGCATCGTCCTCGACGTGATCCCACCTCTTGAGTTTGAGACAACCAAGGGTATAGCCGGTAATGCACTCCCTGGGCCGTTCGTCAGATCCTCAAGCCTCCGTCTAGAGCGAGGAGTGTAAGGAGTGTATGATGTGGTCGTCGATGCTTGCTTTCCAGAGGAATCAGAAGATTTGTCGGTCATAGCGGAAGATGAGGAAGAGGTAGATCCAGGTGCGGAGGAATTGACATAAGAAGAAGAACTGAATGGATTGGAACTGGAAGTGGTGATATGAGTGTCTGGGTAATCTTTGATCATCAGCGCTACAGCAACACCGCCAAGGTTGTTGATCTTGTTCCGGCGAAGAGAAATGTTTCTAATGTTCGAGGATCGAACGGCTTGGGCTAAACGATAGGAACACGTGAGGGTGATCATCAGACGAAAGGCGTCAAACTTGCGATCCTTTTCTGAGCAAAGGGAGGTTATTCTGCCAGGGATATGATTCAGTATACATACCTAAACTTTCGAGCGCATTCGCTCGTAACACACATCCATCAACTCTTAGTGTCTCCAACCCCTGCTTTTGTCCCACCTTTAAGCCGTCATTTCTAAACGATTTGGTCCGATCGAGCTCTCTTTGTTTCAACAAGGAAATCTGTTTAGTCTCTTGTAGCTCTGCTTCCGTTTTGATCTTCCCCTCTAACTCGCCTGACTCCTCGCCGTTTGTAACTGAGATTGAACTAGGCTCTTCGTTAGTCGCTGAATTCTCTTTCTGAACCTTTGCCTCAGAGCTCTCGGTCTGGTCAGGCTTCTTTTGATTTTCTTTTGGACAGATCAGTCCTTCAGTCAACGCATCGACAGATTTCTTATCAAGCGTGTTTTCCGAGATATCAAGGTCCCTTAACGGTAGATTTTGGGCTTGGTTCAGATAAACAGCAATGATTTTCCAACTCGTCGGTTTCAGTCGACGGTTTGACCGGATGGATAGTGTCGGTAGGGATTGCGAATGAAGGAGCGCGTGAAGAATACTCTTCAGAGACTGTTACGTTGTTTGAAGAAGAAAAGAAATTCGCATCAGAGAACGAGTGCAAAGTCTATCAAGACTTAAGAAACTCACATCATCAAACAGATCACAATCATCGAGTACGAGCTTGGAAAGTCCACATTCGACGGCCAAGACGTCGGATAGAGCATCTGCCGTAAAACGCGGTAGATGCACGCCTGTCAGATTCAGCACTCTAGGAGCAGGAGGCATCACACCGCCGACTTCCTGTTGATCAGAGGGGAGAAACGATGAGCGAACGGAATCAGTACTTGGCTTGTTATCAATATGTGTAGACACGTATTCGACCTTTTCGCCATGCACTCTCACACAGGAGGAAGAACATACCTTGAGCGCTCTCCAAATACGTTCGTCGACACCTTCGTCCCGTGCCCTACACGCTCGCTCGTACAGATCTAACAACTTGAGGGACGACCAATACTGCCATCCCTCTTCCTCTTGCAGTTTCGCAAGATACTTTGCTTCTACCTCTTCTCTGGACTGTGCTACGGATTCAGAGTACGGAGGCAGTGTGGATGAGATCGGGTACACGACCGATATTGAAGGCAGATGGAACGAGGCTCGCTTAAGAAAGACGGAACGGTCCTGCTGTGTCGATTCCGAAGGTTCAACCGGAACTGTAGAGAGATCTGTAGCTTGGGTTGACATTGACGCAGTGGCTTCTGTAGAAGCAGACAAGTGAGAGGCAATTGTCTGAGCAGATTCGGATGATACTGGTTGCTGGTTGGAAGTTGATTGAATGTTGTTGAGCGTCATAGTGGCTGCCATATTGAGCTTTCCAAGTGCTTTGGAAAAGAATGCGCCAGCTGTTGTTGTCGCTGCTTGAGAAGTTATCCCATCTCCGTTCGACTGGTGATGTTGTTGCAACTGTTGATATTGAGACTGACCACCAGCCCTGGTATCAACTACACCTTGAGAGTAAGACGTTTCGCCCATCAATCTCGCCCCTAAGCTTCCTACAAGATCTCTAGGCTGTCGGCTTATAAGTGAAGCAAACACTCCTTTCGGTACCTGTTTTGGTGGCTTGAGAATTCCTTTCGTTGGTGGTGGTGGTCTCCTAAGCGGTGGTGGAAGAACAGGAGACGTGAAGGGTAGTATTGTAGGCTGAATGATGATAGGAAGGTCATTCGTAGCAACCGAATCAAATGTCGATGAGGTTGACGATGGGGGACGTGGTTGCTTGGGTATCGAAGCGGAGACAGGAGAGTCAAACGAGGTCGGCAAGTTAGGATCTACACAAGTTGGAGAGGACGATGATGCTGGAATTGAAGCTGCAGTTGAAGCTGATGAAGCCTCAACTGGAGTGCCGGTCGAGTTGGTGTCTGATGATGCGTCCATCAGTGGATCAAATCAAACCAAGAGATACCTGTCGAGTGCGAATCAACAGAAACAAATCAGATACAGTGTTGTTCTTTTTTTCACTCGACAGACCAACAGTGGTAGAGGAAAGATGAGCAAAGAGAACAATATGAAGAGAAAGCATGACACAGGTGTGTTGTCGTGTCATGACGGACGACTAATGCAGAGAAGGAGGCTGGATGACGAGAAGAAACTCTGTGCGCATAACTCCAACGAACGGTCTAACCTCGAACAAAAAGAGAGTGAAGAATATCATGACGGTACTCACAACCTATAAACCCAGAAAGAATTAGTGTGTATGGTAATGTTGACCAGGAGGAGAGAGAGAGAGATGTAAGCACAAGAGTTCAGAGAGGCGGCAAGAAGAGAAATCGGGCCGGGGCCCAAAGAGTTCGTTCAAAAAGGTGTTACGCGTGATTATCCGTTTTGTTCTCTCTCTTCCTACTCCTGAGGGATGAACATCCAGAAACTCTTCCGATTTTTTCATTTGATTCACTTTGATGCGCACAGTTTGTCACGATGATATCACAGGAGCTCTGTTCAGTCTTGTGAAAAGCGGATGTGCAGGCAAAGAATTGCATGAACGAACCCTTTCAGCATATGGTGTTTCCAGTCTTGCGCTGTCGCTCGAACTGGGAAGAGTGGGAGTGAATGATCTCAGAGTTTCACATCGTCAGCAGAGTCTAAGTGGTACATAGGTCGCTTAATATCTTCCAAATCGTGTTTCGGTTATAAACACATAAGACAAAGGATACTATTAAAACATGAATCCTTTCATCAATCATTGAGGTCGACGATTAGTCTTTGTTCAAGCCCAGATAAATGTCCAACCTCAAGCTTCACCATCCCCTTGCGTGCTCTCTCGATCGAAATTTCGATTCTCTCAGTTTCTAGACTGGGCCCGTGTTTTCCGTCTCTGGTTCCCATCCTGTGCTCTCAGTATCGCTTCTAAATCACTGAGCGCCCTCTGTTCTTCAGCCGTCGCGGTCTGCGAGAGCATCGTATGTCCGAGGGTGGTCCCCTCGAGGACGATACGCTGGTCGGGTGCAGAGGCAGTTGGAGGATCCAAGAAACTTGATTTGTATAAAGAGTCTGATAGCGGGTTGACGGAAGGAGTTGAGGGTGGTGATGACAGACCAGGTCGCGTGCGGGTAGCCACCAGTTGAGAATCTTCTTTTAACGCAAACTGTGAAAGAGGAGGACCAGACTGGTTGGCCGACCGAATATGGTCTCTAAATGAAGGCCGCCTGTCCTCATGTAATTGAATCGGACTTTGATCTGGCTGTATAAATGACTGTTGGTTTCTTCTTGATGACTGTTTCGAACGAAAAGATGAATCCGAGCGATTATCCGAGTTCTCCGCAGGTGGGCGTATGTACTTATAGCTCCTTTCCGAACGATTACGATCACCGTTTCCTGCTGCATCGTCCATTCCGCTCCGAGTAGATGTTAACTCAAATTGGCTACGGCCACCATGTTTGGAAGATGCTTGGTTGGAAGAAACCGCGCCTGCAAAATGAGAGAATCTGTCCCGGGTACGGTATGACGAGACGGGTGATCGAGGCTTTGAGGCTTCCGAAACACTTGAAGGTGGTCGTGCCTGAGTCTGGTTCTTGTGTATATCACCAAACGTAATATGACTCTTCTTTTTTGTTCGATTATAGCTTGATCCAAGGGAGTTGCTTCTTGGCTCTCTCAAATATTCTTGCTGATCGGGAGAAGCTTTCAAAGCAGGCGCTTTGGAAAGCGAAGGAGGAGACCGGGAGGGCGAGCGTGGAGAAGAGGAAGAAGGATGGTCGTCTATCCCAAGGAGAGGTCTGAAAGAGAACGGAACAGAGTCTCGTTGAGACAGTGACGTGTGGAACGATGCCTTTGAAGTTTGGACAGCTCGTCGAACGACCACCAAAGGTCCTCTAGCAACTTGTGTCTGCATCTTGTCTGGAGAGTTTTGAACTTGGCGTTCTCAACCGGTCATTTTGGTTCAGACGAAAAGAGACTGTCTTCTGTTCAAAGTCACGTGACTTTGCAACCCTAACACGGAATGTAAATTACATAATCCATCGAAGATCATACCATCACATTCGACCTGATGACGTAACAGGGCGAGGTCTCGGCTTTGCTCTGACGTGCGTTGACCTGCTGCGCGATGCACGTGTAGGCGGTCAGGCAAAAAAGGCACGGGCAGCCACCCTGGACGTTGTCGGAGATTTCCTTCTTTTCCCACTTTTCACTTCTCTTGTCTCTTCTTTTCACTCGTCTTTCTTCTTCCAACCAACATCTCTTTCTCTTTCTCTCGCTATCTTCTGGTTTACTTCGCTATCTCTCATCTCCCTGTCTCCCAGACAGATTCTCCTCTGAACGTACATACCGTACTCTTCTCGTTCGATACAGGATCCCTTTCCTTGTCCAAATCCATCTTTGTTTGCCTTTCCTCTCTTCTCTCGAATCACCCAACACACTATGGAACCCTCTCTGAGTTCTATTCAAGAGCCTCCTCAGGGACCTAATGTCTCTCTAGAAGATATGCGAGCTCGGGTCAAGTCCCTTGAGAATGATCTCAAGGCAAAAGAATTCCCTCTCAGTGGCCGACTTATCCATGTTTGCGTGAGTAGTTGCATCTCATCATTTTTTCCCCCATTTCCTTCCTCCTATTCTTCGCGTATCCCTCTTTCTGCACTATCGGCTCGAGGTTTTGGCTAGTCGACGGAAAATACTTTCATCTAGAACGAGATGGTTTTTTTTAAATTAAAAAATTGGTCCGGTTGATATCATTAATTCGGTCGGAAAGAATGGTTCCTTATGATAAGGAAACCGACTGCAGATCAGACCTATCTTGGGACTGAGACAAAGATACCAGACTCTTCATCTCTTGAACTCAAGTCTAATCTTTCAACCACGTTCACTAACCACGATCTTGCTTTTTCTCTTGTTTTGCCTGCTCTCGAAACATATTGTTTCTTTTCTTTTATCTTCTCTCTCAGCACTATCTCCCTGTCATTCCTGTCTTGTCCGCTACCAGCGAACCCGAGCCCAAAGAGGAGACCCCCGCCCCGGTTCTTACAGCTCCTGCTACTCCCGCTGTTGAGGTTCCTGCAACTTCTATCCTCGAGGATCTTGCAAAAGCAACCAACTCACTCGCTTCACAGGCGAGCTCGACCGTCGCATCGGTCGCTTCCAAAATCACAGCATCGGACGCCTCACCCTCTGCTGTTTCATGGACGGTGACCCCTCGACGAGGACATACCGCAATGAACTCTGGTATTCAATCCCTCTCCGAGACTCACGAGCAGGTTGTCATCGGATGGACCGGTGAACTGGAGAGCCAGTCGAATCCGGCCGAGGGAGAAGGTCACGTCGAACAAGAGACTAGCGAGGCCGATAAGCTCGCTTTGGAGGAGAAGCTGAAGGGCGAGCCAGGAGCACAATTGGTGCCCGTCTGGTTGCCTCCTGTCGTCGCCAAGGAGCATTACGAGGGTTACTGCAAATCGAGTGCGTTTCTTGTCCTATACTTACACTAACTACATGAGCCTTTCTTGATTGTCTCATCTCCGCTTCCTTCATCTTTTGTCTAGCTCTCTGGCCTCTGTTCCACTACCTACTTTGGCAGGATGGTGAGTCATGTTTTGTTCCCTTACTCCATGCGCTCAGTTACTCAAACAATCCTTTGGTCTGTCCATAGTCGCCTCCGAATACCCTAGAGAAGATCCTAGTTTCGCTTCGTACTACAAGGCTAACATGGCCTTTGCCGAGAAGGTTGCCTCCATTCACAAGCCTGGAGATTTGATCATCGTCCATGATTGTCAGTTCACATTCTTTCTTTCTGTCCCGACCTTTTGCCAGACCGCTGAACCCATGCATACTCCTACAGACCATCTCTTGCTTGCTCCTAAGATGATTCGAGAATTGCTTCCCGAAGCCAACATCGCCCTCTTCATTCATGCTCCTTTCCCTAGCTCAGAGATCTTCCGGTCGTTGCCTAGTGAGTTTCTTATCGCTTACAGTTCTTTTGTTGTCTTCATGACTGACATGTCATGGGATTCTTTATCTGTAGAGCGAAAAGAGATTCTTGAGGGTATGCTCGGAGCTAACCTGGTGTCTTTCCAGGTAAGATTCCAACTACCCCTGTGCTTCTTCTTTTGAGCTCAAAACTAACACATCTCTCAACAACCTCTGCCTATAGACTTACTCCTACTCCCGTCATTTCATCTCAACTTGCATCCGAGTCTGTGGATTTGAAACGACTCCGGCCGGAGTGGATCACAACGGTAGCGTTACCGCCGTTTCCAACTGCGCCATTGGTATTGATTGCGAGCGAGTGACCGCCGACCGGTGAGCCTCTAAAACAATTATCACTATCTCTCCCTCTGCCGAACTGGAACTTGTTGCGGCTTTTTCTTTCTTTTGACCTACAGAAACCGACCTGAAGTTGCGCCAAAAGTTGAGGCCCTCCGATCTCTCTACAGTGGAAAGAAGATCATTGTTGGTCGAGAGAAGCTAGATGTATCAAAAGGAGTAATCGAGAAGCTCCAGGCGTTCGAGAAGCTGTTAGAGTGCTACCCAGAGTGGAGGGGCAAGGTTGTCCTCATTCAGGTCACCCAGCCATCGTTGACCGAATCAAGGAAGCTCGAGCGACAGCTCTCCGAGCTCGTTAGTCATATCAACGGACTCTACGGAAGCTTAGACTTTACCCCTGTCCACCATTAGTATGTATGGAATTGATTGACTCCTTATTGATATCAGAGCTAACGCCCTCGGCTCTTTCCTCATATTCACCCGTTCAGCCACCAAACAATCGAGCGCGACGAGTACTTTGCTCTTCTTTCTGTTGCCGACCTGCAGCTCATCACCGCCCTCCGAGATGGAATGAACACTACCTCAATGGAATACGCGATCTGTCAGGATAAGACGAACAAATCGCCTCTCGTCATCTCTGAGTTCATGGGTACTGCCTCGTCGTTTGATTCCGCTTTGTTGGTAAACCCACATGACGTATTGGGTGTCGCCCGAGCCATCAACCAGGGGCTTGTCATGAGTGAGAAGGAGAAGATTGAGAGGCACAATCAGTTGTACGAGCAGGTCGTCACCCATACGAGCGCCCATTGGGCGGCTACACTTGTCACCCAGCTATTGTCCAATGTTGGAGGCGACAACACCGCTCACCAAACACCTTATTTGGAGAAGGTCGATATGAAGTCGAAGTATGACAATGCCAAGAAGAGATTGTTGCTCTTCGATTACGATGTGAGTGTTTCCTAGATTTCGTATCCAACGTAATTCATCTATTGTTTTCAAAGAACGCACACTAATTGTTCTTCTCTTCTCTTCTCCTCAGGGAACGCTTACCCCGATAGTCAAGGTTCCCTCCCAGGCGACTCCGACAGAGAAGACACTCAGGGTCATAAAAGATCTTTCGGACGACCCCCGAAACATTGTTTACCTCATTTCTGGCCGAGATGGCGATTTCCTCGAGGAGCACTGGGGACACGTCAGTCAGCTTGGATTGTCGGCTGAGCACGGATGCTTCGTGCGACCTCCGGGGGTGACCGAGTGGAAGGGACTCACGGATGCATTGGACATGAGCTGGATGTCGGAGGTCAACGAGATCTTCAAGTACTACACTGAGGTCCGTGCTCTTACTGTCCTCTTTTGGTTCAAGACTTCTATCGCTTATCTTATCTGTTCTTTTCTTGGATTGCTTTCCTACTTCCAGAGAACTACAGGAAGTTTCATTGAAAAGAAGAAGGCATCCATCACATGGCACTACCGATCGAGTGATCCGGACTTTGGATCGTTCCAGTGCAAGCAGTGCCATGATCTATTGGAAAGCTCGCTCGCTACTCGACGACCTATTGAAGTTTTAGTAGGAAAGAAGAATTTGGAAGTCAGGCCTCTTGCTATCAACAAGGGAGAGATTGTCAAGCAGATTGTCTACAACCACCCAGACGCTGAATTCATCTTCTGTGCTGGCGACGACAAAGTAAGCCTTTCTTCTGTCCTTTGCCTTCCGCTTCTGTTGATAGAACTGAGCTCATCTCTTTCGTTACTCCACACCAGACGGACGAGGATATGTTCCGATCCCTTCGAACAATCATTTCCAGCTCCTCCTCTATGGCACCGCCCATCGCGGTCACCTCAGCCTGCAGTGCTGAGGAGGCGGCTAAGCTCCCCGAAGTTGAGACTCATATCCAACCTGAGGGCATCTTCTCGACCGCCGTTGGGCCGAGTGCGAAGAAAACGCTAGCTAGGTGGCATGTTACCAGCCCTGAGGAGGTTAGTCTTGTCGATCTTTGTATGGTTGTTTAGCTTGGATCATGCTCGTACTGATCGCCAATATAATTGTTTTCTGCATTTTAGGTTGTGGACATGATGGAATTCCTTATCAATTAATCTCGAAGCGTATTTCTAATGTCTTCTATTACTTTTCATCCTTATGAAGTTCGGCTTTCTTTACTGGTAGTCTCTTCCATCTTCTCATTAAAGAATCTTTCTCTTCATCTTAGCTAGCTGGCTGTGTCTCGCCAGATTCAAGGACTCTATTTCTATTCTTCTCTATTTGTTCGTATGTTTTTTGATTGTTTTGTTTCTCCTAGTGTGCCTTGTACTCGATGTAGCCCCAGTGCCTATCTCTTTTCCTTGGTCTTGTGTGTCTAAATGTGTCTCTCTCTATCTTAGCCCTTGCTTCACGTCTCGGTATTCTATTTCACGGGATATGCTCACGATTGATCGTCGCTTGAAGATAGCCTTTTCGTGAGACGAGATGTATAGATAAGCTTTGGTATGCGTCTTCTCAAATCAACTTACTCAACACCGTCCATACAAGCATGAACGCATTGTTCAGGCTTCCTCCATTTATCGACAGAAAAGACACAAGTGTTTCAAGTACAAACCGGAAGAGACAGAAAGAAAGATATGCCCGATAAACTCAGCTGGGATTGAGTATTTCTTGACCAATGGCGTGTATTTCTTCTTGTCTTCGCGAATAGGCCATAATAGTTTTTGTGGCCCTTCTGCCCGCCTCCTCCCTTCCACCCTAATCCCTCGCTTCCTTCTATTCTCTTTCCATTCTGACGACTCTCTCCTTCCCTTTTACGTCTCCACTTACTCTCCTTAGACTTTAGACGAACTATCGGAAAAGGTCGCACTTGACTTTGTCGTTATCGTGATCGTGTCTCTCCATATTTTGGCCCTTTTCACGTCGATTTCTCTCTGGATCTATCCACTTCCGATTTCTAATCGAGATCCTCTTTCACGGTCGCTTGACTGCTCCGCATCTCCAACACCAGTTCTCTGATCTTCCTACCCTTTTATCCATTTTTTACTCGACGGTCCTCAACGTAACGATATCTCGGCCGTCATCCATTGTTTAGACTTATTAACTGATCAATCTTTCAAACATGGCTCCTGTGAGTCAACTTGTTCTTCTCGCGGTTATGTTTTCTTCTCATTTCTTGATTGAAGCTCTCCAGACACTGATTCTCCTTTTGGCTGATGATGATGTGTGAACGAATCATGACCATCGGTTCATGACCAATTCAAGACACAACCTCGACAGGCTCTCTTCCCGGTTTACGTCGATCCTGCTCCTCCACTCTCTGTTTTGGCTTGTAACATGCCCAGTATAGAATCTACATCCGTCCGAACGTCGTCTCTGAAACGGAAGGTTTCTTCAAAGTCGGTTCCATCGTTCAAAGACAAACCAGTAGAGCTTGTCGTCGTTTCAGGAAGCGGATCGAAAAAGAGAGATGGGATGAGCGAGCTGGGAAAGGCCGGGAAGAACGGAGAGAGGGCTGTGAGAAGAGAGGTACTGAGGGATGTCTCTCAAGAGTGGGGTGTTTTTGGTTCCGAGCCGCAAGGGTTCAAAAACGCTGTATGTTTGTTGTTCTTGAGTTGTTCGCATAGACAGAATTGGGATTGCAATATGCTAACTTTTAGTGGTCATAGTCCATCAATAAGAAACCATTTGATTCCGTGAAGCCTGCTAAGCTCCGAATATTTGCCGACTCTGCATCTCTTCCGTCTAGTCGGCCGGCACCATCCAACAACACCAACGATACCGTTGTCTCGACTAGTTCTCAACCTTCTCGCAAACCGTTCTCAGTTTACACATCACCTCCTCGAACGATCTCTGCTGCCAAGCGACCTAAGGGACTTGGTCTTGGAGGGCCAGGGGCTGTCCGAGGCCTTCGAGGCTGATATCAACTGGAAGTCGTCCTTATCTATTTAGATCCCTAGATAGCAAAAAGTGGATGTTTCTCTAGAAATCTCCTTCAGTCTTTTTTCATCGCATCAATTCCTTCCTCTCTGTTTTTGTCTTCCTTCTTTCCAGCTCGCGACTGTCTCCGCGTGAACAAGGAATCATGCAACCAATTTTGTCTCTGTTATTGATCATCTTATCTTATCCCCTCTCTTTACGTTTGTTTTTCTCTCCTAGGTGTGTCTTGTCTTGTGTTTTTGTTTTCATTTTCCCATTCCGTACCATAGATATTTCGTCGGTCGGCCCTTGTTTTTCCTGTCGATATGCTGCGCGTACGACCCCATACGATTCGGAGCGAGCGGGTCGACGCGCATTTTTTGATTTTCCAAATCTTTTCTTTTGCATAATTGGGAAAAAATCAGTCGCGTCTCTTGTGCGTACTTTCTACTCTTCCTCTCTGTACTCATATGGGAATTCGATTTGTTTCTTGTCTTTCGGTTGGTTCCATCCCACCTAATGTACTCTGTGCCATTTTCCTCTACATATACTCTGCTGATCTTTCTATAGATCGAGTGAAAGTGGGATCAGACCGCGTATATCCGGGGCTTATATAATCAATATGAAATTCCTACATATCATATATGAAATATATACGTATTCAAATTCGATGATCACCGTACATCCTACTTATCCTCTTCAGTTCTTCTAACTTCATCACACAGAGCTCAACGAACGACTATTTAGACATCACCTCATCTCCATCTTAGGCCTCATCACCATCATCATTCAGTGATATGGATGAAGAGAAACGAACAGGGAAGGTTTATTTTTTCTGGGATCCTTTGAAGACCACCCGATTCGTCATTGCCGCCAGAGGCCTCGTCAAACTATACGACTGGCAATCATACGTTCGTTCTGGTGATCTGCGTCTGAAGCACCTTTTGAGAACATTAGGCTTACCCGTCTTGGCATGCTATGTCCTCCTTGTATAAACCATCAGAAAAAATCTCCTATAGAACTCAACTCTCAAGGTGAGCTGGGATCGATAGCAGTAAGTCTTTTCCGAGGTTAACATTCTACATCAGTTCCATGATCTGAAGACGTCTTTCTCCTTTAGTCCTTAGCTTGGTCCCCAAATTCGGTCAATCCTTTTCTGGCAGCAGCCACGTCCTCCGGTTCTGTCACCCTTCTATCATTCCCTCCGCTTTCATCATCATCGAACCTGAAGCCACCACCGTCAATAGCTTATCTACAACCGCCTCGTCAATCTCGAACGTGTACATCCCTTGCGTTCTCTACGCCTTATCCAGGACAATCCTACCTACTCGCCCAAGGTTTTACAAAAGCTCGCTCAGACCCATGCGTACTCATCTGGGACATCACTCAGCTAGAACAATCTCATCTGGCGGTCACTAGAGAAGGATTCAATGAGGATGATCTCGGGCGTGAGTCCGCGCAAGAAGGAACGTTCATTCCTCTAGATTTCCCCTCCTCATCGCCGTCGGGGATGTATGGTCCAGAGACCGGCCTAGAGAAGATTAAACCCTGCGTATCTCTCGTCCCATCGGAGACGATCCTTGATCTGGCATGGATGGGACCAAATCTGTTGGCAGTGTCCACTCAGCGTCAACATATTCGACTGTTTGACATTCGATCACCTTCGTCGATAGGAGCTAACCCACAACCGGTCATTCAGTTCGGTGGATCGCAAGGAGCCTTCATCGGCGGATCTCCTAGTATGAGTAGAAGTGGATTCGCACCCTCCAGTCCGGGCCGAATGGTCGCTACCGGTCTGTCAGCCGATCCGTTCTCGGAAGATAGATTAGCAGCGTACGACGAAGGTCCACCATCCAACTTCGCGCTCGCTGGGAGCGGAGCTTCCTTAAGAGATGGTGTCAAGTCGTCTCTTGCAGCTTTTGGAACTACTGGAGGACCTGTCAGAGTGTGGGACAAGAGAACACCGAAGAATGAAGTCATCAAATTGGATGGGCCAGGAGGAATGCTCAGAGGTGGAGCCCTTGGTGTCACATGGGACTTGGAGAAACAAGGAAGGTTGATTGTCACCGAGAAAGGCGGCGGCTTGGCTATCTTTGATCTGGTGTCTCCTAAGAGACGTGA
This sequence comes from Phaffia australis, assembly GCA_014825575.1. Taxonomy (NCBI): domain Eukaryota; kingdom Fungi; phylum Basidiomycota; class Tremellomycetes; order Cystofilobasidiales; family Mrakiaceae; genus Phaffia; species Phaffia australis. The sequence goes on from MVAH01000013.1 coordinate 146,163, forward strand.
CGAGGCAAGCGAAATCGCGCCCGATGAGCCTATCGAGACTCTCACAGAGTTGGTAGTGGAAGGAGAAGCCATGAAGATACCTCCTATTCCCAATACATCCACAGTTACCTTGGCTTATCCTGGGCTAACTGATGCCCACAAAAACCCTCAGAGTCAGATCGCTGTCTTCACGCCTACACATGGCGGAGAGATTCTTTGGCCTGGAATACCTGAGCGAAGCCCGTTGCTTTTTTCAAATTCCTCAACTCTCAGCTTCGGACCAAAGTTGACGATCATCCAGCCTCCTCCTCACGTACGGATTGATAAATATGCCACCTCGGCTCGTCACAATCGTCGCATATCCCACTCTTCCGAGTCTGGAGTATCCGAAAACTCTACTACTCCTTACCTAAACACTATCACTCTGCCCGATCGATTAGGATTCAATCAGACGCAAACTTCAGATAATGAAACATCGGTGGGTTCGGTTGCCGACCAAAAATTGAAGGGTCGTGATGTGGATGAACGGGGCGCCGCGATTCATAGGCTTTTGATCAGTGATCCGGCCTATATTATGAAGGCCAGAGCGGAGAATGGATATGGGCTTGATGATGTATGTTCTTCCTACTCTTGAGACCAGTGCAGAACGATACTCAAACTTCTACTCTTTCTCAAAATCTGTATGCTACCAACGCATCTCAGCTCGACCGGAATGTTATCGTTGTAGAGTCGATGAATCAAGAAAGTCTAGCTGGATTCTGGAGATGTTTCAAGATCTGGACTCGTTTCAGCTCAGACGCCAAGATAGGCAACTTTGACTTTGCCTTCCAAGGGACTCAACAGCTCATTGAGGGTTTCCCTGAAACGGTTCCCAGTCTCAATATTTCTTCCAATCTGTTCGATTCATCTAGTGCAATGTCTTCTCCACGACTGCGAGCTCTTGCGCCTACCAAACGACGAGGACACTCTCCCTCTCCATCGAGGACACCCATGCCCAGGTCACCCCAGTCATACACACCACCGAAAGCGCTAGAGTACCAGCATGCAATGAAACTTCTGAACGCTCAACAAAGAACAGCAGGGTTGGCAGGAGATGTTGTGTTGGGTGTGGCTGGCCAGACAAAGCTTGAACAGGAGAGGATAGGGGCACTCTCTGCATTGGGATGGGCAATGTCAACGGATCAACTTGAGCAACATGTTCGACAGTACGTACATTCTCTCATATAACTTTGGTTTCAATTCGGGCGAACTAGACAAGGCTAATATACCGAGTGGAACTGCATCACTTGTTTTCGGAAATGTCTCATACTAAAGCCTCATGGATCAAGAAGAGTATGAGAGAGCAGCGTTCTGCGCTTTGTTCACTGGTTCTGTCCATCGAAGTATCGAGGCTCTTCAAGCGTCTTCCAGTACGTGTTTTTATCTCTTTCGACCAGAGAGCTTTCGTATGTGAAACTGACGTTGTGTACTTTGATAGACCAAGTATATCTGACGATCGCGTTAACTCTCCAAGCGCTGATAAGCGATGATAAACCTCAGTCAGCGAAGCATGCTGCTTCACTAAGGACGTTCCGCTTGATCAACAAAGTGGATTCTCCTTATCTTCGAGCTGTATGGAGGTTCGGGTTGACGAACGACTGGGAGGAAGTGTTCAACGAGGATGGAGTCCCACTTGAGGATACACTCGGGCTGGCTCTGATGTGGGTTTCAGACGGGTTGTTGAAGCAGTACATCCGAGCCAAGGCGGCCAGCGCTACGGCATCAGGCGACTTGATAGGACTTCTCTTCACTGGCCTTCGATCCAATCAAGGGCTCACCCTTCTCCAGCGATATGTCAATCGAACGTCCGATGTTCAGACGGCAGCTATCATCAGTGCGCATATACCACCCTTTAGTTTCAAACGACAAAATATAACAGTTCGATGGAAGGATACGTACGAACGATACCTTTTGCAGTGGAATCTGCTTGGCCAGCGGGTGGCGTTCAAGATCAAGAGCGCAAAACTGGCAAGAGACAGAGGAGGAGTTCTGAACGTGCCTCCTTCGGTATATATCCGTTGTAATTTCTGTAACAAGAATATCGCCGAAGTTGAGCAACCAAATCCAGCAGGCGGAGGTGGCCCACGGCCAAATTTGGTATGTGTCTCTGAGTTATAACCCAGACCACCAGGTCACTTCTTCTCAAATATCGACGAAAGCTAAACTTATCGATTCTGGTACGTTGGGGTTGTTTGAATAAATTTATAGGCGAGGTTGTGCCCGTCGTGCCAGAACGTATTACCAAAATGTTCAATCTGCTTCCTGACTATACAAACATCAAACATTCAAAGAAAGAATCATGTCTTGGATCCATCTAGAGATCTACGTACGTGGTTTCCCACTTTGGTTCCTCTCAAGTTAGCCACCTCATCAACGTTGTCGTTTGTTTGCATCTTTCTCTTTAGACTCGTTCGAAACGGACGGAGCTGGTATGTGTCCTCACATTCTCCGCTGTCTACTTAGTTCGCTTCTGCTAACCTGGTCTGTATTATTCTGATTGCTTGTCATCAGCCTACTGCCAGAGGTGTCGACATGGAGGTTCGTGGTGTCTTGAGTTGGGTTCTTGATCAGATGAGGGAGAGATCCTAACACATGCCATCGCTTAACTACGCTATTCATAAATATGTACATCACAGGTCATCAAGCGCATATCTTTCAGTGGTTCTTTGGTGTCCGTCATGGCATCAGCTATCCCCGATCTAGACAACCCTCCACCGCACGTTCATCTTATTTTAGGAGTGTGTCTAGAGATGTCGGTCGAGATCATATTCGAGGCAGACTCACTCGAGACGGTGAGGTCTACGAAGGCCTGCAAGACGAGGCAGAAGGTGACGATGAAGAGGAAGATTTCCTGGAACAGGGCAATTCAGTTTGTCCAGTCGTTGGGTGTGATTGTAGGTGTATGGATTGATGTTTGGGATCCCTCATTTGTGTCCGTGTCTGTAGTTCCTATTTCTCAGTATCGAGGCTCTGATTTAGTTCCTAGTGGAAAGAAAAGGGAGGACAAAGAAAGACTGAAAATCACATATATCATGAAATGAAGAGACAAGTGCAAGAAAACATGATTTTCTCATTCAAAGTCTACCTTTTGCTCCTCGAAATGAATCTATGACAGGCTGAGCATCAGCTGATGTCCAGCTGGATATATCAATCGCTTTGACAGCAGCTTTGATGGATGGCTCATCAGTAGCATCACATAGTGGAGTCATGCCCATTCTGCTCAAACAGAAACACCGAACGAGGCAAATGGGAAGCGAGACAGAATCAGCCGGTGCAATGAATTGCGCTTAAGCGCTGAAAAGGATGAAGAACTTACCCTGTGCAAATACCGTACATGGCTTGCTTGGGTGTCATCCCTTTTGATTGAGCTAGCGAGAGTAGTGAGTCTGGGTTGCAATAGCTCGTGTTCGGTTCCATAGATGTCTCCCAGATGGTCTTGAACGCGCTCCCTTGAAGGTCACTCGAGCCGAAAGGACATTGAATGATGTCGATTTGTGCCCCATGTGAGAGCAACCAGTCCAACCTATGTTTCGAGTATATAGTCCTAATGCCGATCTTTGATAAGATTTTCCCTAAAGATTTGCATCCGGAAATCGAGTTTAGGACAGTCAGCTCTACAACAGCGTACACGATCTAGCTCAAACAAAAAGATCAACCGGCATATACGGACCCTCTTGGCGGAGCTGGTTGAGAATCAATAACGCGTTCAGCGTTTCCTCAGGAGTATTCAGCTCTTGAGCTAGTAGATACGAGTCTGGAGGTCCCCCTAGATGCTGCGTGCTTTTTTCAAGAGAATACCGGATTCGTTGTTCGATAGATTGTTCAGCCAAAGCTGGGTCTTCTGCATTTACATCGAACCTATTTGACCAACCCACGAAGAAGAAATCAAAGACAAGAAGTTGACATGAATTCCCATGTGACGAAAGAGGTTATCAAGTAAAAGTCAAAATGAATCACAACTTACTTTGTCTGTACAAAGAGATCATCCCTAAAGTAATTCCAGTCTCGCTTCAAGAAATCCAGAGCTTCGCCCACGAGGTCTTCTCTGAGGATAGAGATGCGTCAGCCGAACATAAGCCAGCATTCTTATGTAGTGTCTTCGTCAAGACAAACATCAATAAAACTCGAACCGATAGTGTTCTGACTGAGCCGATACATCGATCCCTGAGAACCCTGCGAGAATGGCCTTTACTATCAAGACCGTAGTTTTTTGACCCTTGCTAACAAGAACAACAGGACCGAGTTTGAACTGATATACAGCACAATAATCTGAAGGAACTACGAGATACTTACCGGGCAGTATCAAATAGGATACCAGATCCTTTGGAAGAGGGTGAGAACATCAGATGAAGTGAAGATGATGAGAGAACCGGATGATCTTACAAGCGGCACTCGGCCCGAGTATAACCTCGGGAAATCAGATCACGTGATTGAAATTCTACACAGCTTTCCGCAACCTCACTTTTTCAAGTCATACAATGAATGATCAGCTCGAAACCCACCCATCCATCCAACCTTCCCTGAACCAGCTCGGACTCGTACGTAGGGAAGATCTTGTATAAGTGTCTTCATCGATCTTGTGGTCACAGTAGCTGTAAAAAGGTGAGTCTGGTTTGCCTGACATGTATTGCAGCTGGTAACAGTTCTTGCTTCTTGGTTCTCTCAGATTTCTCACTTCGTTTCCTCGGATCTCTTCTTTATTGCAGATCTCATTCGACCATGGCATTCTGCTCTCGCGCTCTCTTCATCAGGGCATGTGCACCACGATCCATATCAACTTGTTCCTTCACTCCTCTTTATCAGACAGCGTCTTCCAAGTTCTCCTCCAAAGCATCTTCCATTCCCGAATCGATCACTGAAGAGTCTACTAAAGTCAACGACAAACTTCACGACTTCGCCTCGATACCAGGATGGGACGAACTCAAATCCACTCCTTTTCTTACTGAACTTGAAATCTCCAGGGTCAAATTGGACCCTTCTGAATTCAGCCAGGAAAAAACTGAGACAGAGAGAAAGAAGTCCAAAAATAAGTTTCGACGAGTTCAAAGGTACAAGTCTCAGTCCGTTGTCGCTCTTTCTGAGGTTCCACCCGTTTCGTCCCCGGAAAATGGTGCCACTTCTGGTCATGAAGAAAACCCAGAGGTTACGGACGTATGGTCCTTCCTGGTTGGTGAGAACACCAAGCCAACGAGGCGTACGGCTCAAGAACCAAAAGCTCGATCGACAGACCCAAATAAATTATCCAACGAGCCTTGGAGAGCTCAAAAAGAGCGGATAAACAAGGTCAAGAAAGCTTCAGGTATCCAAATGTGGGACCCTCTTAACCGAATCACTCTCGAAGAGCAGTTCAAGCTGAAAAAGCTCCGAGCGGAGGATTCGGCCAAATGGAACATCCGAGCCTTATCGAAGGAGTTTATGATCAGCCCAGAGGCCGTCAGCCGAATCATCAAGTCCCGGTACCGATCTCCCGACCTCCGGCCTCTTAGATTGGCCAAGGCGGCTGAAAAAGAAGAAGCTGTCGATCCTGATGAGTGGGCTAAGCTTAGCGAAGAAGAGAAGGATGTCCTTCAAATGATCGATCTGTCCAATAAGCCTAGTCTTGCCAACCAGGGCGAAGAGTATCTGGACGAGAACGATCCGTTCGGTGACCTCGATACGGTTGATTCAGACGATGTCAAGGCTGAACCAAGGACTATCGAACGCAAGTGGGAAGAAGGGTACGAGAAGATTGCTAGTTACCGTCAGCGGAATAAAGAGCATGACGAGGAGCGTGCAAAAATCAGGAATGATCTGTGGGGATGGCAGCCCCTCAAAGCGGACAAAAGGAGGAAGACAAAAAAAGTGAAGCCTGTCGAGGTGGAGGCCGAGACGGTAGCAGTGGAGAAGCCGATAGATGAGAACTTGGATCCTACTTCTGCCAATTCGACGTTCAATTGGGTTCTCGCATTGCAGAACAAGAAGAAGACGCCTTGAGAACAGGGTTGTGAATGATCTTTTGCCGAATATATGTTGATTTTCTTCTGCTCAAGTCAAAGTCACTCAGAGAGCGTCCCATCCCTTTCTATGATACTTGTTTCTCTTTTATTCCAACACTATAGAGTACGACAGACCCGAAACACAGAGTAAGAGAAAGTGCGGTCTGAGCTTTGCAGATGAATAAATATTCTTCCCATGTTCAACAGTTTCAAGATGATGATACTTTCAGAGATATACAATGTCGATAATATTTTTCACGCGTTTTCTTTTTACCTGTTCATTTTCAGCCGTACCCAAAACTAAACTCAGACAGTCTGTTCTTCGTTCAGTACGTTCACCATACCAGTCATGTCGGACGAAACAGTGCTCTCAGACCAGGTCCAGAAGATCTCTTTCCAGGTGAGTGCCGTTTGGTTGCTATTATCGCGGTTTCCAAGTTCCTGCTCACGCCTCTTCCATCGTGTCGGGATAATCTGAGCAGAAAGAGAAGACGCCTCTTCAAGCTTTCATGTAAGAGAACTTATCGACATTCGTGCAGTCCCTCGATTCCATAGGGAATGAGCGTGATCTGTACTAAAACCCTATATCGTGGTCTTGTTATCCAGCTCGTTTCCCTCTCCATACACTCAGACGCTTATCTTGACCTCGCTAGCGTCGAATCTGACCCATTTGAATATCCTTCATTCCCTACCGGCGGATCTATCGTATCCTATTCTCTGTTGGGCAGATTACGATGTTCTGCCCCACGAACTCATCCAATCAACATCAGCCTCAGCTAAACCTCTACTCCTGTCTTCATCATACATCTACCGAAAGTCTCTCATTAGGAAGCATTACCTACATTCATGTATCCAAGAGTATCTGGGGAAATACGATCATTGGGTCTCGTTGGGTAAAGTCAAGGGCGATACTGTGTTGAGAGCAGCGACACCTAGAGGATGGAGGATGGAACTACAATTCGCGGACGAACTGGATGAGTTGTTTGCAGACGATCTGTATGATCTTCTGGAGTCGATGGACCAAGGAGAGAGTAGACAAGCAAACGGAGAGGGGGACAGAAATTGGTTCATCTTGAAACCTGGAATGAGTGATCGAGGGATGGGAATCAGAATTTTCAGTACGAGAGCCGAATTGGAGGAAATTTTCGAAGAGATGGAGGAGGATAGCGACGATGAGAACGACGACGACGAGGGTGACAATGAAGATGATGAAGAAGAGAACGGAGAAGACGCCTCCGCTGCCGCTGTCGCTGACGACGAAGACGAGGACGAAGAAAATGAAGGAAGAAATGTAGCGACGAGCCAGCTTCGTCATTTTGTCATCCAGGAATACCTTCCTAATCCTGTTCTTCTCACCCCTCTCGAAGCTGCTACGACTGGTGTACCTTCCGCGCCTGCAAACCGGAAGTTTCATCTTCGGACATACGTCCTTCTCAGCTCGGCTTATACCGTACACCTCTCCCGAACCACGCTCGCCCTGTTTTCTTCCCTACCTTACGCTGCCCCAGAAACAACGGAAGAATCCTTGCTGCCTCATTTAACAAACACGTGCCTACAGCCTCCTCAAAGTCCAGGGGAAGTCAATGAGGAGAATGTTCATTTGTGGTGGGAACTGGAAAACAGACGATTCAACGAAGGAAAGTCAGTTTTGACGAAAGACGTGTTGGAATCTGTCTGGGAGAGGTGTGGAGAGGTTGCTGGAGAAGCTATCAGAGCAGCAGTAGAATGTGGGAGTGTACACATGCAGCTGTTGCCCAATTGCTTTGAAGTGAGTTTTAACATCGCCTTGCTTTCTTTCGCGCCCTCAACTTCTATTCTTTACTCATGACTTAAACTCTTAATGGTTTCTCTTTTCATTTAAAAAAATCGAAAGATCTTTGGTGTCGACTTCCTTCTCACCTTACCCTCAAGTCTATCTTCCGAGACTGATATTCCTCAAGTTCACATTCTCGAATTCAATGCATCACCAGACTTTCATCAGTCCGGTGAACGACTTCAATCCAAGATCCGAGAGATGTTCGACGGTGTCGTCGATGGTTTTGTCAAGCCTTTCTTCGTCATCAACGGTGATGACGATGACGAGGAAGACGAAACGAAGGAAAATGACGCTGAGCCTGTTTGGGATGGACAGTGGGAGCAAGGAATGGAACGCGATGGCTGGAAATGTTTCACGAAAGGAGAAATCAGAAGAGGATGGTGAACGATTAATGTTTTAAATGAAACAGGGAAACCCTGGCGATCTGTGTCCTCAACAAGCAAGCATCGGATGAAAGACCACGGGTACTCTTTGAGCCAAGATGCGCCTCCATATTATCTATACCTCTGGCGACCGGATCACTCCATCTAAAAATTCATCCCAAACTTTCTTGGCAAAGGTTTTATCAAGTTCCCCAGTCTCATCCTGTGCCATTTGAAAACTGTCGAAACTGTGTTCGAGATGATCACCCTTAGTTGTATCAAAAGATGAGTCTTTGTCCTTAACGATCCAGAGTTTGTGCGTGGGCGATGACTTGCTATGCACGGACTGAGTGTGTTGGCGCTGATGATGTCGAAGCAAAGAGTCATGCACGGCGGTGGATTGGGTAAAGTGGTTGTAAGAATCCGACTGGATCAATCAGGAAATGAAGAAGAAGATCGGTTTGCTTAGGTTAATTCAATGAGTAAGGACAACGGAAGGAACAAGAAAAGGACAAACTTCAGAGTGAATAAGAAACGTCGGAGGGAAGACTTCATCCGAGCCCAACTGATCGATCAGCCAAGGCACGCTCCATCGTTGTCTAATCTCCTCGACATCAGTCGTGCCGTACACCTTGGGATATAGAAGACCTGTGTTTGGCTCATAGTTGGACATGTCAGTGCGCGTGGTCGAGATGAGACAGAAGGCAGGAGAGGATGAAAAGGAGCGCACCTTCTTGAGCAAGATAGAACATGGCCGCGCCTCTGTTTTTGTATACTATACGAAGAAACCGAAGAGATGTAAGCCCTCAAAGATACAGGGATCATACGCCTATAGATACTTTTGATTGTATGGCCGATGAGCAAACATACAGCAAGTCTCCAGATCAATGTCATCGTCCTGAGAAGCACTAACGATCGGACCATGCTCATCGAGAATTTCTGCAACCTCATCAAGCTTGATCAGCTCTTTTCTACCTCTTGGAGGATCTGGAAAAGTCTTTGCGTCCACACCATTAGCTGTCTTGAAGAGGAGAGAGCGAAGAAGAAGAAGAAGAAGAAGAAGAAGAAGAAGAAGGGTTAATGTTTTTTGAGCGTGACGTCAGATAGCAGGAAGAGTTCGCACCGGATCAGCAAGAGCGTAGAGTGAAATGATGGCTAGTGGTTTAGGTTTTAGATAGGAACCTGCGAGCAGAGCGAGATGACCACCAGCAGAACCACCGGCGACGATGAGTTTTGAGGTATCAACAGCGGTTTGAGGAATCAAGGATGGCAAGGTATCCCTAGCCCATTGACAGGCGTCCAAGATGTCCTAATCCACACATGAATTCACAAAAAGAACCACGGATAAAAGTCAGAGCTGGGTTTGAGTTCATCAAATGGAAGACATGAACAAACATACCTCAAGAATACCATCAACCTTCGTTTGCGGTGCTAAACGATGATCTAAGTTAACGACTACGTAGCCTCGTTTCGTACCGGACTGCCACCAATGAGATCCTGTGGTGATCGAACAGGAGTTGTCAATGAAGGAGCTGAAGCACCAAGGTGAATCACGAGGCGACGAACCAGCGACTTGACGTGAGAAGCACATGAACCCCGACATTCTATTCAACAAGTGTTTTATCACATTCAAAATTCATAAGGGTATCAGCCCATATGGTCTGGGATAAACTCTAAGCCAAGAAAAAAGGAAGAGAAAATGACGACAAGCGAAGCTCACCGGACGAAGAGGAGGATGGGAGAGCCACTTGGAAACGATGCAGATTGATCCTTAGAAGGTACATATACATCGCAACCGATCGAGTGACCGGATGGATCTACCTTGTAGATGAACGTGTTAGGAGCTGAGGAAGCCATACGGACAGAGCAGATGTTGAACAAATGTTGTGTGAAGGTGACCGAGTGTGTTCTGTTCGTTCACCATGTGTTTTTATATTTTCTTTCAAAACTTCTGCAACCGGTTCTTCTAATCCCATCACCTTCATCTCGTTCTTAATCGTTGACAAAGTACCATCACCATCCTCTAAACCCATTATTGTTTTCCATGTCAAAGGCTGAGACCGTCGTCAACCCTTATCTTGCTGATCTAGCCCCGCCAGTGGTGAGTATCATCATTCCAACATATCGGACGAGACCGATATCATGTCTCTTTTTCCATCTCTCCTACCATACCATCTCATCGCATCTCGCTAAGCATCTCATTTCGTTCTCTTCACAAAATTTATCCAGTGCGGCTTGGAGATCACCTCAGCTTTCAACAAGTTGACCAAGAAAGAACAACTGTATGCTCACTGGCAGTCCAAAGCAGGATGGGAAGGTGCCAGGATTATCATGGTAAGACAAACACCCCCAGTCCTCTCCCTTTGACGTACCATCCGCAATACTTGACTGCATCTAACTGCATCAACTCTTCACAGTCTCAAATGTCGCATGATGCGAGAAACATCATCGATCTCCTCCTCTTCATTCTTTCTAAACCCAACCCAAAAGCCGGTCAACAGGGCGAGCCGGACAACATCCTGGTCGATCTTCAAGAAATCTTCAAACCCGCCGGTTTCAATGAAGAGGAACAGCAGCAGTTCCTCTCATACGCCTCTCAGGTACGAATCTCTGCCACCTTTGTTTGTCGGTTGGTCGATCTCGCTAAAAGAGTGATTTCTGACCGTACCCAATCACGTCGCCAACAGGTTTTTGGAAACTTGGGCAACTTCAAATCTTTCGGCCACACTCAGTTCATCCCTCGACTTACACAGGAAAAGGTATGGTCCGATCGATCGATGTCAGAGCGAAACATGGCATGCACTAACTCAACTCTGTCCCGTCTCTGCTTGGACCAGTTTGCCCGAATCGTTGCCACAGCCATTCATCATAAAGCCTCGCCTCTCTGGGAGAGAGTACGTTCGGCATGCCTCGTTCTCTTCTACTTCCGACGCGCTCACTGCTTTCATGTTGAATTCTTGACAGACAAAGGTTGCAGTCTATTCGACCAAGCGCAAGTCTCAATTAACGATCGGGAAGCCCTCATCTGGCCACACATCCGGCTATTATCTTCCCCAAAAAACAACCTATGACGATGCCGATTCGGACTACCTACAGACCGTACTCGAAAAGCATGAAATTAGTCAGCTCAATACTCGAGTTGAGAAGACTGAGGATGGCAAATTCACTGTCTGGGTAGCCTCTGCAGAAGAAGGTCAGGAAGAAATCGAGGATGGTAAGGTTACTATCAAAAAAGGAGACTTCAAAAAAGAGATGGAAGCTATCTCTCTTGCTCTTGAACAGGTCCGTTTTGACTCTATAGCACACTTACTATAATCGACATCTAAGCCTTTTTCTCCATTCCTTAGGCAAAGCAATATGCGGCAAATGAAACCCAGGAAGGCTTCATCGGTGACTATGTCAGGTCCTTTCGAACCGGATCAATCGATGACCATGTAAAAGGAAGCGAGAAATGGGTCAAGGACATTGGACCTGTGGTATGTTGGATGATATCTGTACACAGTTCATGTGCATCGACTGACGAATGAATTCAAAAAGGTCGAGACCTATATCGGTTTCGTTGAGACCTGTGCGTTGTAGTTTTTTGCTTTGAGAATCAAATTTTGAACAGTACGACTCTAACATCTACACTATCTAACTTGATCGCGATCAGATGTGGATCCGTATGGAGGCCGAGCCGAGTGGGAAGCCTTCACTGCCATCGTCGACAAAGAACTTTCTGCGAAATATGCCACCCTTGTCGACGCAGCTCCAGAGTTAATCAAGGCTCTTCCCTGGGGAACAGAATATGAAGGTTGTTCACCCTTGTCTTTTGTCTGAATCTGACACTCTGACTAAATAGCTAACCTCTATCGCGATTCTCACAGTCGATAACTTCATCAAGCCAGATTTTACATCCCTTCAAATCGTTTCTTTCGCTACAGGTGGGATTCCTGCTGGTGAGTCGGATTTGCTTCGTTGGCCAAGATCACGGATGGTGATAACGTTGCTGACCGTATGGGTGAGTCATTTGTTGCGTAGGAATCAACATCCCAAACTACTTCTCGGTTAGAGACAAGATTGGGTTCAAGAATGTCTCGCTTGGTAACATAGTATGTGTTCTCAACTCTGAGTTGAATTAATGCTCTCCTTCACATTATCGATATACTGACCATCGATCATCCAGTCGGCGGCGAAGGACCCGAACGAGAAATTGACATTCTTGGCCGAGGATGATGTGGCTCTTTACAAGGAATTTGAATCACAAGCTTGGGAGCTTCAGGTCAGTCGTGTCAAGTCTGATTCTTGATCATTTTAAATTTTGCGCAAACACGATCCGACCTCACGTTGCGACGCCTCTTGATGACTCCCTAACTACAGGTTGCTCTGCACGAACTCCTCGGTCATGGCTCCGGAAAGCTCTTCCAAGAATCCGCGGACGGGACTGTAAACTTTGATAGGGCTACGATCAACCCGCTCACGAACAAGCCGGTCAAAACTTGGTACAAGCCTGGACAGACGCCTGACAGTGTGCTAGGAACGTGCAGTAGTTCGTATGAAGAGTGTCGAGCCGAGGCAGTTGCATTGTTCTTGGCAGCGAATGAGGATATTTTGAAGTTATTCAAGGCGAGTGACTTTTCCATGCATCTACACCGTCTGTAGATTTTGAGTGTTGACAATTCATGGGCGATTTTTAGTACACCGATAAGCGAGCCAAAGAAGGCGTACTGTTCACGATGTATCTTATGATGATTCGAGCAGGTCTCCGAGCGCTGGAATTTTATGATCCAGATTTAAAGAAGCACGGTCAGGCTCATATGCAGGTTCGTCTTGAATCAAATTCTTTCCAAATAGAGCGCATTAAGGTAAGGATGTGGGTGTGTTGACCGATACTGAAGAATATATGCTGTTTCGTGATTTTATCAAGGCCCGGATAGGAATAACAAATGTCTTGATTCAGGACGGGATTGTCTCGCTTGTTGAAAGGCAAGATGGAGATGGAAAGCTGATAGATGTCATCATCAAGGTACGCTTACTCTTTTCGTGTAAGCACCTACCATTTTGGAGTGGGTCTAAGGTATTGATTTGATCTTGGTCTCTGGATTTATCTCCTTCTGTGCTATATCATGTAGCTGGACAAGGAGAAAGTGTTGAAGGAAGGATCAAACTCAATGGGCAGGTTGTTAGTCGATCTACAAGTTAGGAAATGCACAGCCGATGGTAAAGGCGCTCGGTCTTTCTACGGTTCGTCTTGTAATCTTTACTGTCCCACTTCGTTTTTATCTTGTGAGATAGAAAACGAAAAATGCTCAGAGGTCACTAATTCGAGATAATGACATTTGGGCGGGCAGAACACTTGACTACCCCAATCGACAATTGGGATAAGGAACTCCGAGATCTAGTAATCTCTAAAAAAGCGGTCAGTCTCCCTACTCTCTAGTTCTTTTTCTTTCGAGCTTGACTCGATCCGTTCGCTTGGGCTGATCTAGGCTCTCTTTGTGTTTTACTTCTCGATAGCCACGAAAGTTGTTCTGTCAGCCAAATACGTTTATCGTTGATGGGGAAGTTGTCTTGAAGGAGTACCCGTTGACGCTCGAGGGTCTTATCGAGTCCAGCATCGAGCGAGGAATCTAAGAAACAGGGTTGGAATTGTTTTGTATATCTGTGTTCCTGTATCTTCGTGATTTTCTATCCTTCTTTGGTCTGACCCAAGAGAAAATGAGCTTGTTGAGGAATGATCGTGCATCAATTTGCGCCCTATATAACGGCGTACATATCTCGGGCGTTAGAGCAACAGATGAGAGGAAAGGGAAATCAAGCTCGAAGACGAAGATCCAGTGCAAGTCCAACAGCCATACCACCCAAAACCCAGGTACCTAAACCGATTGTAAAACCTGACAGGCTTGACTTGATTCTCTTCTTAATTTTCTTTCTCCTCCTCTCTACATGACTTGCGATTCTTGTATTCACACCTCTACCTCCACTTCTGCCCGGCGTTCTCATACTGTTGGAGGAATTGATAGTGTTGACACCCTGGACCCCCCTCGAATGAAGCTTATAACCAACCTGTTCTTCTTGTTCATCACTCAGGTCGTCGTCATCATCCTCATCACCGTTGTCTTCTGTTTCTTCCTCATGAGTTTGTGTAGAGTCCTCACTCGTCTCCCGCTCACCATCAGGCAAGCCCCAGTCCAGCAGTGCGTCAAGAAGAAACCCTCCGTCCAACAGACTCAAGGGCAGAAGATTGAAGATCGAAAGCGTGGTCGAGATGACGATGACGTATCTTAAGAGAAGAGTGATCGATCGGATCTGAGGGTAGAGTGATCGAGTGATTAGAACTGGCGGAACGGTGGGCGATGTTTCAACTAGAGTTCAGACAAAAATAGATAAGAGGAATAAGAGGAGGGTTTTGTTTGAATACTTCTGAGTCAATAGCAAAGACAGAGGAAGAGAGGAGGAACCAACTCTGCAGATAGATTGATTCTCTCGGACCCTGCCAAACGATGGATTCTTCGATGACCTCCCACCGCTCATCCGTCCCACCATAGGAACGAGCCGACCGAGGGCCGAGAAAGGTGATCCGGATGATCTCTCCTTTGGACCCGTCTGGTTCTACACAGATCTCTCCAGGACCAACGCATGGGCATCTATTCGAGGTGTTTCCATCAGAATTTAGCCGAGGGTCAGGAAGCATTACCGAGGGGGGTAGACATCTGCCCGATGAAGAGATAGAGTTAGATGCAACAGGATTGAAGCATATCGTTGGGTCAGAGGATAGGTCGCTCGAAAGATCACAACAGGTATCGTTTTGCGCTGCATATAGTATTCCCAGGCACTGGTGAGCGATCAGGAGCAAAGTGGGGCACGAAGGAAAATCAATAGAAAAGGAGACAAGAACAATATTTCACCTTGAAACCAGACTGCAGAGACGCACCACCCGGACTTGAGACTGAGAGAATCTGTGTGAAACATATCTGACCAGAGCTTGTCGGATTCGACTGAACTCGTCGCTCTCAGAGGACTGTCATTGAGGTGGGTGATGATGGAGCCTACCGGGATGGCCTGTGAAAGGGCTGAGCCAGGTTGAAAGCCGAGAACGGCTCTGCCGAGATGACTAACGGGTGTGTATGTTTGATTTACGAGTAGGGTGAAGCCGCTGAGGACAAAGACAAAGAGAATATTATGCCAGCATCCAGCGGCCGCTATTCGTGCTCGTTCTCTTGGTGATGCATTCGCGAGCTCAATCGAGGGTAAGGTGACCGAGGCGGAGGGAAAGATAGGTGAGAGCTGGACGGTCATCAGCAGAGGGCTGATGGAGGATCTAAAGTAGGATCAGGGTAATAAGAACCAGCGAAGCACAACAAGGTCAAATGAAGCAGCAAAGAAAGAACGAGCGCGCAGATAGAATCAATTTACATAGCGGCCGAGATGGCATGACCAGGTTCGTGAATTAGTTGGGCGAGCAGAAAGGAGAGCACAAGATAGAATGCCTGGGAGAACGGTATAGTGACTCCTGGGATCTGAAGACCGAAAAGGCGGAGAGAAAGAACTGAGAGGTCAATAACAAAGTACAGAGACGACATAGTTGGTCAACTGCACAAGAGGTCTCACTAAGGGTTTTATAAAGCCAGAGTCGGCTGTTGGCTCGACTGGGGTGGCCCTTTTGACGACCGAGGCGATCCTGGTTGTGGTAGTGATAGTGGTATTGATGGCGGCGGCGGCGATACCACCGGTAGGACTACCAGTACCTGATACGTATGCCCAGAGGGAACTCCCGACCGTCCAAGCCTGCCCTATGAGAAGGACTAGGGAGATAGAAAAACCAAGGACAGCCCAGACGATACCTAGGTCATAGAATAAACCTGCGCGTGAACGGGTTTTGGGTCTAACCGATTGGATGAGCGCGGCAGGCAGCTGGTTGAACACGGTGGTCGACAGGGCGATGCCGACCGGATTTGAATGTATGTGCCATGAGCGAAAGGATATTGAGCTGTGTTTAGATGGACGTAGCAGATGGTATCCTGCCCAGGCTACGGAGAAAACGATGAACGAGACCGGCAGGACGGTTAACTCTGGTTGCATCTGTGCATGTTGAGGAGGAAGGGATAGCTGGGGATGAGCGTGAGTAACAGCCAGAGATGTAACCGAGAGGGAAGGGGAAGGGAGTGAGATGCGGTGGAGAGCATGTAAATTGTGGCGTTAAGCACGTGTATCACTGTCGCCTATGTTGCGGCCCATACGGAGCTCTTAACCGGGATTTCGGCATGACATCAAGGTAGGCTGATGGGAACCGAGTGCGGGATATAAAAATAGATACGATCGTTGACTGCGTATTCATAATTCTGAGTATTATCTATCGATATAACATCCGATAGAGGCAATCAGGGGTCAAGGTGCAATATGAGCATACAAACAACACACGGCCGACATAAGACCGGCCGGATTCAGACAGCTGCAGAAGCAAAAGTCACAGAGCGAGAGAGAGAGAGAGAGAGAGAGAGAGAGAAACATACAAAAAAAAAAAAAAAGAAAAAAAA
>MVAH01000140.1:0-50643 GCA_014825575.1 Phaffia australis
ACATTATACAACTCGAACAAAGCGTCTTGAACTCCTTTTCAACGTTCCTTAACCTCATAGACGACTAGATGCTCCGAAATCCGATGTATGGTTTCAATTACGCAACATGATGATTATAGATGCCCCTTCCAAGATGTTTTGTTACCAACGGGCTTCGATAAGCGCTTCGACTCTTCCTCTTACGCCTCTAAACACTTTAGGTTGTTGTTGTCCCCCTCCACTACCCGGTCCGCCAAGATTGGAGACTTTGAGTTGAGCGATCCGAATTTGAGAGATGGATGCTTGATGGATTGTGTATGATAAACGAATCGAAGAATCAGGAAGCGGTTCGGTCGACCTGATGAATATTGTAAAGAGACACATGAGTTTCTGCAGACGTCGATCTAGAGTGTAAAGAAAGAAGAGGATTGGAATCGTACGAGGTGACAAAAGATCCAGAAAGATTACGAGCAGTTGAACGAGGGTTCAATGTTGGTAGTCTCCATATCAATGTCTTTGATATCGAACGTGACGACAGATGAGTTCTCTGTGATTCTTCTTGGATCATGTGCTTAAGGAAAGAAGCCGCTGAGAGGGACAGGGAGATGAACAAACCTTCTCAATTCCATCTACTTCCCATCTGCCTACCTCAGCCTCGTTTGAACCACCAGGACTGAGCGTAGCCGAGACTTTTTCCAGCGCGACATCATGACCCAAATACCACTTGACTACGGCGCCTTCAATCGGTCTAGATGGATGTGTCGGTCGAACTGTCAGAGAGAAGCTCCCTGACAAGTCAAAGATATTTCAGGGTAGGACATACCGAACCAAGGTGAGTTATAGACGTAAAGTTGATTAGCTTTGAAGAAGATACGTACCGCCTCGCTCCGAGAGTTTTACTTTGGTTGCGAACCGAACCCCCGTTTCATTGTCTTCTCCTCGATCTCCTACAGCTGAGAGGTTTGATGGATGGTTAGAATGGCTGACTGTATACTCCATCAGTTTAAACAACCCATCTGGCGGTACAAAGGACAAAGCCTGATCTTTGAGGTATCTGGCCAGACTGAAGAGACGAAGCGTTTAAGAAATAATCAACAAAAATTTGCCCGAACAACGAGGTGAAGAGAAGAGAAAAATACTGAGTTTAAACAAGAACTCACCGAACGCAGGGATGGAAAGCTGGTGTTAAAATGGCTGAAGGATTTGTTAATGTGAGAATAAGATCTGGTGTTCCCGATAGCCGCGCATTGCAGTCGACTCTGCCGGACCGTGTCGTTCGCTTCGGGTGTCCACGACTGATACGTCCAAGTGAAACGATACCAAGCGCAATGATCAGTCACAGTACTAGGGTCATATATTCAAGTTAGAATCTTGACTCACCGATCGAGTGTGCTCTGAATGGATTCTACGAAATCAAAAAATATTTCGTTGTTACTATGCTTTACATCTGACCGTCTCCATGGGATTGAACTTGAGAACGGAACATGTGTCGATGGCGGTCCCAAACTACATTTGTATACAGTATCAATCCAAGGTTCAGAGATCAAATGTCAGAATCAAATATTTGGGACATGATGAGGTAAAAATGAGGCCCCATACGAGAATGATACTGACCCTGACACACCGGCAACGTCTAGAACTTTAGACAGCAACGAAGGAGGAAGAACAATATCTCGAAGTATATTTGCCTCGGTTGTTTGGGGATATCCTACATCAATCATCTCCTCCAGTAGCTAACCAATGCGTGATGTTTCGGATACAATGTCAGTTTGAAGAACGGTCAAACGGGAGCAGTGTCAGATGCGCTTACCTGATAGACGATGTCGAAATGACTCTTTAGGTGTGACTCGGAGATCTGTTGTTTCGTTTGCGTCGGGGGGGTTTTTTTTTTTTTTGGGTACGAAAAAGTCAGTTCTGCAACATGCGAGCATAACGATATTGCACAGAAAAGATGAACTGACGTCGCCAATGTAGCCTTCTAGTATTGAAAGAAACACCTCCAGGAATCTGAAACCCAATAGTGGGTTATCTTAAGGCAGCGGCGAGTGAATTGTACCAGGTATGAAAGTCAGCGCTGTGTTTATTGTGGCAGGATCTATAAAAGTTGGCTAACTTACCCTCTTTGTCGATGCCTATCAAGAACCAGAGTCCGCCCTTTTGAACCCAACAGCAGACACCTGCTGTCTCGTCAACCCACAGAACAGGATCCATTTGAGTTTCCAGAGAAGCTGAGCCTCTGTTTGTGTTGCTTGCATGGCTGGCAGTGTCGAGGGCAGAGAGAAACGTATGGGTATATACATATTGACGAGACGGCGGTCTAAATGGAGTTGAGATGATGGGTTTCCTATGAGAAGTCAAGAGAAAGACACGAGATGTTTCAGCCAACGACAGCAGACTCATCTACTCGCAACAACCAGCTGCCTTGGTTCCATACTACTTTACCTAGACGAGGCCGAGAGGATGATAAGACCGGCGATGGAACCCATGTTAGCTACAGATGGTCGTTTGATGATGAAACGAACATCAGCTGAAGGTGACCGGTGGTCATAGTCAGGAACGAAGCGAAGTGGTTACACGCCTTATCACTTATATGGTTACGCTCATCGTTACGCCTATGGTTACACCTTCCTCTCGCCAAAGCCAACGGCCATCATCCCAGCCATCCAAGCAACCATCCGAGCAACCATCATCATCAGCAGCAGCAGTTGTGTTCTCGTCCAGTCATGGCTTCTCTCCTCGCTCAGTATGGTTCAGATGATGATGAAGACCAGATCAACGACACGCCTGTCGTAGCTAAGCTGCCGAGTGATTCTCAGATCGAATCATCCGCTCAGTCGGACGCCTTCAATCTTTCCGCTCTTACCTCTTCGACCACTCCTTCTATTTCACTTAGTTCTAAGAGGGATATCATTCAAGTTGCTCCAGATGTTCTTGCCGAGGTCTGTCTTTTTGAAACGATCTTTTTCGTGTTTTTTACTTGATCTAGTAACAAAGAGTATGTTCTGACGATTTCTCGGACAACTTCAAACTTCCACGCGCCTCAACATGGTTCGTATGGGACATCGGCATCTTGGGCAAAACGATATCCATCAGGACCCTAACAAGCAAACTTCATTAATCACTCGGCCAACCGATAAGGTGATGAACGTCAACATTCCTTATTCTGATGTGAGTCTTTGTTTTTTCTTTCTCTTTTGGTCTCTTACTTCTCCTATCAGCAGACCTACAACCCTGATCCGTCATAACCTCCTGTCCACTCCTCTTCAGATGTCTCGACCAGTGGTCGGTCCTGAAAACCCTTGGGATACCCGAATCAAGGGAATGAACTCTATTGCTGGTTCGTCTTGTTCTATCTCTCCTCCAAGTGTCTTTCGCTTCTACTGCTTACACTGCAGTATTTCTTGGTCTACCTTATCAATTAGGACATGTCGAAGAGCAGAAGATGGACGCTCACGCGTTCCACTCTCAGCAACGAACATTCGCGATCCATGGCTACGCTCACAACCCTTCGGCCATCAACTCCACCGTCCAACCCATCGTTGGCAACATCGCTTCGGCTATCGCTCTTGACTTTCAAACGGCCGACTCTCATCGAGCCACTAAAGCGGCCAAGAAGGATTTCAAACGAAAGAGGCAGGCTAAAGGCGACTTATCCGTCGTCGACGGTGAAGACGCCTACAAGGGACCATGGGCTACTTGGGACGGAGACGAAGCCGTGGACGAGGAGAAGGAGGAAGAGGCAAAGGAATGGAGAGAGGAGAAAAAGAGACGGGAGGAGGCCGCAAGCAGCGCAAAGGAGAAGCGAAAAGGCGCGGGCGAAGAGAAGTCGATTTTCCATGGTATGTTTCACTCTATTCTCTAATCGCTTTCGCCTGAGAGATCTCTGATTTCTATCACCCTTGTTGGCTCTTCTGTATATCACTTTAGGCAAATCTCTCACCGATTATGCTGGTCGAACGTACATGCACGTTCCAACGGACAAGGGAATCTCGCTTTCCGTAGACGCGCCTCCAGTGGACTCGTTCCTTCCGAAAGAATGCATTCACACCTTTACTGGGCACACCAAGGGGGTGGCCAGTATGAAGTTGTTCCCTGGGTCTGGTCATCTTTTGTTAAGTGGAAGTATGGATTCCAAGGTCAAGGTATGGGTTTTATTCTGTCTGCCTCAAGCATTCATGGCTGTGCTTTTCCTGTGAACGTCTCTGCGCGATCTTTTCATCCCTGTACCTGATCACTATTTGGATTTCTGGAAATCTTTTAAATCAGCTTTGGGACGTCTACAACGATGGAAACTGTCTTCGAACATTTATGGGTCATTCTCAAGCCATCAAGGATGTTGCCTTCAACAACGACGGATCCAGATTCCTTACGGCATCTTACGACAAGCAGATGAAACTTTGGGACACTGAGACCGGACAATGCATCAAGGCATTCTCGAACGGAAAACGGCCGCATGTGGTGACATTCCACCCGGACGCTGACAAACAACACATCTTCCTTGCCGGTATGCAGGATAAGAAAATCATTCAGGTTCGGCTCGCTTCCTCCTCTGCTTGTTCTTGCAGCTATCGGTCTATTATCTAGTGGTTCGCGTAATTAACTGTTACAATCGGAATATTATCTTAATAGTACGATATCAACTCGGATACAATCACTCAGGAGTACGACCAACATCTTGGACCGGTCAACACAATTACTTTCGTTGATGAGAACAGACGATTTGTCACTACATCGGACGATAAGTCGATGCGAGCTTGGTGCGTTTGTCTTAAAAAAAAATCACTTAGTAACTTTGATTAGTTTGTTCGATCTAACCTGGCATTCATACTCGCTTACTTGATGAATACAACAAATATTCAGGGATTACGATATTCCTGTTGTGATCAAACTGATAGCAGAGCCTGATATGCATTCTATGCCAGCTGTCGCTTTGCACCCTAACAGTCCGTTCTCACTCTCTTGTTCTATCATATTCATTCGAATAGTACAGGTGACTGAATTCGCATTTATCGCTGAATTTTGTAAATGAACGTAACAGGCAAATGGCTAGCGGCTCAGAGTTTGGACAACCAGATCTTGGTCTATTCGACCGATGGGTTCAGACAAAACAGAAAGAAGGTACGTAATTGATCTGTCTTCGTTGGCCACCTTCTCCTTGACATCGTTTTTTTTTGTCCCTATATGTGCGTCAAAACTGAGTCGATTTTCATCTTTGTCCTTGATATCTTTTACTCTGGGATTATGAATAGCGCTTCGCTGGGCATACGATTGCTGGATACGCTTGTGGCGTTGGATTCTCTCCGGATGGTCGATGTAGGTGTTCTCTCCACTCGTGTTCTCCGTACCTATCGAACTGATCTACTTATACTCTCCCGCTTCATCTTTCAATAGATATCTCGTCTGGAGATTCTGAGGGAAACTTAGTCTTCTGGGACTGGAAGACCGGAAAGTTAATGAAGCGATTAAGAGCTCATAAACAAGTGGTGATCTCTCACCTCTGGTTACCCCATGAATCTAGCAAGTTGATCACTGCTTCTTGGGATGGTACAATGAAACTCTGGGTTCGTCTCGTCTTATCTTCTCTTTCTTTTATCTCTCTGTATCTTGTCTTGTTCCAAAGAGATGATTTGTGTGCTCATCTCTTGTGTCTGCCTTGGTATCTGCAGGATTAAACTTGGAAAAGTCAATAACAAAAATCGCCTCTTCGTTTCTCGTCTACAACTCATACTCTACTGTACGCTTTCTGGCAGCGACGTTCTCTTTTATATATGCCAATGTAAACAGAAATACTTTCAAGTGAAAGTGGGAGACAAAAGACACTGTGTCGGTAGCAGACCGCAAAGGGGGAAAGGAAACACATTTATCTCGCAGAGACCACTGGATCCCTGTAGACATGCAGGCTTCCTAGCTTATAAACGAAAATGCAATGTATACATCTCAACCTCGAACCTGTCGCTTGTCTCTTTAAGCAGTTACGATAAGTCGTGGTCGTCTATTTAAATCTCTTCCTTCTCTTTTTGTGTTTCAAATCTTGGTCTTCATGTGCACGCTCTTGAGCCGGACGAGCTGATCAAATCCTGGGAAAGGATCCACCATGGGACGTATCAGTCAACGTATGCTTTTGAGAGATCCTCTTTATGCAGAGTTGGAAGGAGATCAACAGAAACTACACTCACCAAAACCGCTGAGAGAGACACCCCGACCGGTGTCCTTGACTCCTGTCCAAGGAAGCGCCGGGTCGAGAACATCACATCTGTTTAAGAAGACAGTTCCGGCTGATATATCGTATAAGTACAAAAATGAATACAAACACAAGACGGATCAGTCTGATTACTTTAGGTGAATCCACAAGAGGAAGAGACGTACTCTCCAGGTCCTCAACAAGGGTCTCAAACGCCTCAACGGAGCTGAGCTCATCGGCGTTCGTCCAAATGGACGCTGTGAGGCCATAGGGTGAATCGTTCATCAATCTTAAAGCTTCCTCATCCGAAGAGACCTGTTTGGAGAGAACAAATAGTCAACAGGTAAATCATTTAGGAAAGACTGCACTGTAGATAACAACAAACCTTCATGATTCCTACGACAGGCCCAAAGGTTTCTTCAGTCATGACCTTCATATCATGAGAGACATTGACAAGAACCTGCGGGGGGACGTAGGTTGTGCCCTCTTGGACTGATTTGAAATGCTCTCGAGGAATGAGCGACTTGGCGCCTGCCTGTAAGGCTTCATCGATCTGGGCTTGGATTCGTTTGGCCGAGGCAAGCGAGATGACGGGACCGATCTGGGTTTCTGTCAAGGTCGGGTCACCGACAATATAAGCCTTGGTGGTTTCAACAAACTGTTGAACAAACTTATCAAAGAGAGACTCATGAACGTAGATTCGTTCAACGGAGCAACACGACTGTCCAGAATTGAAATAAACTCCGTCCACCAGGTTCTCCACCGTGTACGCCAAGTCAGCGTCCTTTCTGACATAGGCCGGATCTTTCCCTCCCAGCTCCAGACCAACCCCCTTGAAGCCCTGCCCGTTAGCAGCGGCTTTATCGACTCCCTTGCCACCAGCAACGGATCCGGTGAATGCAACAAAGTTGATTCTTCCATCTGCAACTAATGATAAGGTATCTTCTTGAGAGAGAACAAGTGTTTGAACGACATCCTCTGGAAGCGAGGCGGCTTCGAATGCCTGTTGGAGTCGAAGAGCTGAAGACGGAGTCTGGGGAGAAGGTTTGAGTAGTAGAGTGTTTCCTGAGTGAGATACGCGTCAAGGGGTGTCGCCTGGTCAGTGTATTTCGGGGCACAAAGACAGAGGGAGAATACGCCGGCTCACCAGCAAGGATGGCAGGGACGACCGAGTTGATCATGCAAAGGTATGGGTAGTTCCAAGGAGCAATAACGAGAACGACTCCAAGTGGAGTCTTTTTGATGTATCGGGTAAACCCGTCCTTCTGCTCGGCCGGCACATCAGCCAAGGTATCCCGTGCGATAGAGATCAAGTGTTCGGCTCGGCCGATGGCACCGGCGACCTCTCCGGCAGTATATCGGATAGGTCTGCGCGAGAGGATGGTGTTGAGGAGCACATCAGATAAAGATCTGCTCATTTCCAGAAACAAGAACTTGAGATCTCACCGGCCCATCTCCTGGGTCAATTCAGACGCTATCTCGTCTTTGAGCTTGTTGAGTTCAATCTAGATGAAGAGCAGGTGATCGGTCAGAGCTTATTCGTGACAAGACGACGCAGAGGCAACCTGAAGTACGCTTACCAAGAACTTTTCACAGATAGCTATTCGCTTGTCCAAAGAAACTTTCTTCCATGATTTCTGTGCTTTAATCGAAGCCTCTACAGCAGAGTTGATCTGTTGTCGAGAGGAAGGGAAAGGACCATGACAGAGACGGTTGTGGTAGTAGATAAAGATGTGCCTGATAAGATTCCAAGGGACGTAACTAGGAACAGAAAGATCGACAGTCGACATACCTCCGAGCTTGAAAGTAGCGGGAGCTCCTTGACAGGCTGGTTGTTGATGGGCGAGATTGTTGTCTGCATATTCTGGTTGATGCTTGTTACACGACCGAGATGGAGATAGATGTAGACTTGTAGACTTGGTGGATGATAGGTGATGAATGGTGGAGGTTAACTGACTAGATGAATTACCTCGCTCTGACCGCTATCAAGCGATGCTGCGCTTTCAACCGAACCAAGGCCGGTAGTCGTCGATACATAGTCCTCATTGAGTTGGGTGTCTCCAGTCCTTGGACCACTGAATTCTCATGGGCAGTAGGTTACGTATCTCAGAATGCGCCAGCCTCAACCTCTGACACAATATCAACTTCAACCCTTGCCACAACCTCAGCGGTGGCCGTGTCAAACCCCGGAATTCTTTATGTGTGATGAAGATGAGTTGGGCGCCAGATGTGGAGGAGCTTTGCTTATATAAGCATGTTACATCATCCCCCTATCTTAAATCCTCGCCGACGACTAACTGTGTTCTTGTGTGATTGTTTTGACCTGACCTCCATCTCCAGGGGATTGATATATATACAACTGATCGCTGACCGATGACCACTGACCACTAAGCGTTGTACAGACGACGCGATGTTTACTGATCGAACACTGACCGGACCTGATTCATCTTGTTCGACTCGATCAAAAGTGGAGGATGTGATTCCGTTAACAGGAACTAATTTGGAGATCTTGCCTCGTCTGATTCAGGCCAGGCTTGATCCATCCGGAAGAGGGACACGATGTTCCTCTTGCAGCTCTGTTCCTCTCACTCCAGTAGATGTATTTGCAAAGATAATCGGTTGTTTTGTCTGTTCCTTCTCGTTGACGTCTTTACTTGTCAGAACATGTTCCTTGGGAAAGAATGAAAAAGTCCTATAAAATCTTGGTCTTTATCCTGTTTCCTCTTCTCTTTCTTCTTTCTTCATCAACCTTTCTTCGCTTTCAACCTCTACACCTCGCTCTCTCTTCTTTCTCTTTTCTTCTACTCTCGCTATCTTCGCTCTCTTTACTAAACTTCCCACACTCGCTTCAACTTTTCCTTCAGCCCAGCAAACGACAAGCTACCACCGGTCAACAACCTCGACGCCAACCTCGACAACAACAACTTTTTCGTAAGTAACATCAATATGCTCGCCTTCTCCGCTATTTCCCTTGGTCTCGCCCTTTTCACCTCTGCCGTACAGGCAGCTCCTGTCTTTGTGAGTACCTCCTTCGATCACTCCTTTGCTTCTATTTCGAACATCCTGACGTGGAATCCGTTCCTCGATTTATAGGACAACGCCGAAAGCTTGGTCGCCAGATACGACGCCCACTCGTCCTCCAGCTCTGGATCAGGATCCGCCAACATCCTCGGTGATGTCGTCGGTCTTACTGGCTCTGGTCGATCTGCGGTACGTCAACAATTTCGCTCGTTCACACGACAGCATCATGTTCAGACATACTGATATACCCCGATCGCTTCACCCAACAGTCCTCTTCCTACCACAACCGAGATCTTCTCGATCTCAACCTGAACGCCAAGGTATCCGCCGCTCTTCAGGCCCTTGGTCTCTTGACTGTTGACGCCAACGTTGATGTGAGTTTCCTCAGCCCTTATTCGAACATCAGAACGAGTCGTGTATTGACTATGACCTATCTGTTTACTATAGATCTCTGCCACCGTTGCAGCTGAGCTTGTTGCCAGCGGTCTTTCTCGAAAGACCGATCACTCACTTCACTACACGTGCCCCACCAAGAAGTGGAAGGCCCCTCCTGCGTACGAGTTCGGTTACTGGCACCCTACCACCGGCGCCTGGATCAATGACAAGACGGCCGTTAATGCCTACTTAGCTGTTCAAGGATACATCCATGTATGTCTTATCTACTCGTTCTCCTATCTGCCTTGATCGCGTCGCTGATAGTTGCCATCATTTTGAAGCTTGGTCTTGATGTTGATGTCGATCTTTTCGTCAACATTGATGCCACCGTTGCCGCCGTTGCCTCCGGAGCCATCTCTGCTCGACCCGCCGACCTCACCAAGAAGGGCAAGGTTGGTCGTATCCTTTTTATGTCCGCTAGTTCAGTGCAAACGTTGATCTTTTCTTTTTTTTTCTTTTTTTATGTAGTGCGGATACTGGGCCCCAACTTCCACTGCAGTTGTTGTTGATGTTGTCGCCTCTCTTGAGGCTGCCGTCTACGTCGATGTCGATGCTAACGTCGAGGCCCTTCTCAACACCTGTGGTTTCTTCCACCTCTCTGCTGATGCTCAGGTTGGTTACTTTCTGAAATATTTATCAAATCCATGTCCGCCGCTAACTTTTGCTTTGTTCTTACACAGGCTGCCATCGTTGCTACTGCCTAATTTCTGGCAAAGTCTCGGACCCATCCTGAGCCTCTGGTCGTTTGAGCTGAGACTGACTCACTATCTTCAGCTCGTCCTTTGGGCTTACTTCTATCTTTCCACTCAATATACCCACCGATCGATATATGCCTACTTGTCATGACTTTTGAATGAAGAGTTTGCACTTTACAGCGAATTGATTGAATGCTGACAGTCTGAACGATCTGAACCTGTCAAACGATAAACCCTGTCACCCTGCTTCCCTTAAAGACTGTCGAACATACATCCTTTCGTATTTAACTCTCTCCACAACCACCATGTCTTCTAACCTCAAAGTCGAGCAGGATCCTCTGCTACTCAGTGAAACGCCTTCCTCTCCTGGCCCACGACATTCTTCAGTCTCCGTTGGTAGAGCGAACACTCGACCTAAACAAAACACGACCCGTCGGGCCTCATCCATTGCTGTCATACCTACAGTCATCCCTTTGCTTCCATCTGCTAAGTCACGATCTAGCGCTGATGACACACCCCTGCACTCATACTCGTCGCCGATGAAGAAACCTCGAGTGATGGTTTCTGAGGAGTTAGCTAAAGAAGATCAAAGCAAAGGAAGGAGATGGACTGTGTCGCCCACCAGTCAAACAATCAGCCAAGCCAGCTTTTGCGGCAGCGATGACCCGCTAGCGGATGATACTGAAGATACTTTGATCATCCAATATCAAGATCAAGACCGGGAAGCGTATTGGAAAGATAGGGAACCAGATCTTGGCGATGAGGAAGAGGTTGTACATGAAGGAAAGAAATCGGAGGGTGTGAGTAGAAACGAGATCGGAGAGAAAGAGGTGAAGGAAGATCAGAGTGATGTCAAGCAGTTTGAGCAAAGAGTAACAGAGGGTACTGCCAAAGAAGAGGCAGATGAGTTGGTAGAAAGGAAAGCTAAGCCGATTGAAAAGCAGCATGCCGGCCTTGATGAAGAGCTTGAACGGATGATCGAGGTGTGTTTCGTACTCCTCTGGCGTCGGAAATCTACTATTGTTATGTGTACCCCAAGCTGATGTTCTCTCGGATATGCACGTATATGCTTTAGTTTAAAGTACATACTCTTCTGGAGGAAGCCATGGCGGGGCTTCGAGATGAGCTACATGAAAGGATTGTAGCCAATTTATTCGAGGGCATGTCTGTCGATGTCGGTTATCTCTTGACTTCTCCTCTGGCTCAACGACCAAGATGCGCTGACCTGTAGTGATGGACAGACTTCTATGGTTCACGCCTTTTTAGCCCCTCAACTGGAGAAGCTTCGGGCAAACATTGTCCATGCCATCTTAACACAATCTGGGAATGGAAAAACTCAGAAAGGAAGGGAGGATGAGCCCCCTCACATTGCATTCGTCCTAGTTAGTTCGTCAGATTCTATGCGCGTATTTTCAGTAATCCATCTATACTGACAGCCCAACGTCATACGCTTTTGACAGAATCGCATGGAAACATTGATGGATAATCTGACGATGTCTGTTAAAGAAGGCTATGTAGCTCGACTTTTGGCTGCTTGGCCGCCGACTCCTGACCGGGTTCGAGCAGAGAAAATAGCAAGGGGGATTGTGGAGGTAAACGAGTGGTCGCCTGGAATAGCAAAGTCGGTACAGCTGTGTGTTCACAGAGCTCTGGAGGAGGAACGAAGATAGAGATAAGCAAGTAAAAGTGCTGTTCAGTCTTCCTTTTAATGATTTCTTTTATGTTTTCACAAGTTGTATGCAATGTTTATCTGTTTGTTTTCCTATACCATGAGTCGAGTGCAATAATTAGAGCCAAGAGCAGGAGAACTTTTATTTCATCAATTGCGATCAAGCGTCCTGAGTGGGGGCTCCCTCCTCTTCTGCATCCTCATCGTCACTTTCGGCCTCGGCAGCTCCAATTTCCCATTCACCACCGATATCCCACCGACAACCCGGGGCGGCAGCGCTAAGGTATTTCTGTAGAAGCAGGCAAACAAGGACAGATTTCGTAAAGATTGAGTTTGAGCAACTTCACAAATCATAGCATAGAAGTGTGACCAAGAGAACGTACAGTAAACTTCATGACCTTTGCGTCTCTCATGACGATCATGACTGAGTTGAATGACGGTTGAGAAGTTAACAGAGGTCCGTCGTCTTCGTCATCATCTTCTTCGTCCTCATCCTCATTTTCATCCTCGGCACCGTCGGCCGCTTCGATTTTGGAGTGATCGTGCGAGCATTCTTCTCCGTCGGCGTGATTGTGTTTCGCGGTCTTCGCCTTGGACGACTGGTAAACGGCTGGATCATCATCATCATCCGGAGGAGCGAGGTAAGCCTGTGAGATTAAAGAGAGGACATTATTCGAAGTGTTAAGTATCAGATTCATCTTCAAGAGCTGCGGGAAGGACGAACCTCCC
Organism: Phaffia australis; assembly: GCA_014825575.1. Taxonomy (NCBI): domain Eukaryota; kingdom Fungi; phylum Basidiomycota; class Tremellomycetes; order Cystofilobasidiales; family Mrakiaceae; genus Phaffia; species Phaffia australis. The sequence goes on from MVAH01000140.1 coordinate 12,710, forward strand.
ATCCACCCCATTCTTCGCCCCCTTCCTTTTCTTCCCACTTTTCTCCTGGGGTCAAGCCCAGTCTGAAGTCTAGTCGGACCTCCTCATCTTCTCCTCTGGCCAAGGTGTAATCCAATCCAGGCCTAAATCTCCTAGCTTCAAGTCGTCTAGCCACAGGAACGAAGCCAGTGATAAGCGCTAACCAAGTTCTGAACGCTTGACTAGGCAACACAGTCGTCAACAGTGTTGATAAAAGCGGGCTGGGAGAACTTGATGGACTACCGGTAGGATCGAATGAGGTGGCCTCTTCCGGCTTTTCGAGCGAGAGGAAACGTTGTCTCGTCGAAGGACCGACGACGTGCCAGCCTTCGATACCTTCTCCTGTTCTCATCGAAGGAACGAGTCCACCCTGTCGGCTAGCAAGATCGAGCCTGTCAGCCTTGTCTCGAGCGGCGATGAGAGTCTCGAGCTCCTTGGCTAGAGTTGGGTGCAAAAACTTTTCGAGGAGGAGGAAAGATTGCTCGGCGAATTGTTGGGAGAGGAGCGCGAGTGTTGATCTCTGAAGATATTGAGGATGAAAGTAGGGTTTGAGCGAGGTAACCTCGTCAGGGGTAAGAGGAGTTCCAGGTAAGGGAACTTCAAAGTCCTCCGGGTAAGGCGTCAAGACAGATGAGAGAGGTGACTGGGTCTGTTTGGTTGGTTGGTTGGTTGGTTGGTTGCATATCAAACGGATAATATTTTGATCATTACCATTAACGTTCTATCTTCCCTTCTCTAGAGCGCATCTATACCGAATACAAAACTTACAATCTGCTGGAGAGACGAAGCCAAACCTTCTTGATCTGGTCCTTCGTAGCCTTCCTCTCCCTCGATGGGCTTGTGAAACCTAGAGACATAGTCACACTTCTGGTATTAGTCTCTTGCTTTCTTTGAGTAATGATGAGAATTTCAAGTGAAAAATAAACAGAAACTCACCATCCCGATATACTCTGTCTAACGACTCCTTCAGGAGCAACAACTTCTTCTACCGAATGATAACTCTTTCCGGGTTGAACTTCGAAGAACACGAACTGACCCCACTTCGGAGGAATCACTTTAGAAGGGAAAACATCCGATCCGCTCTCTTCTCTCCAAGTCTTGGGAGGGTTTTCGCGCGAGAATGGGATGTCTGGGACAGGAAGTGCTGGATAGAGCTCGAGAGCACCACCATAAGAGGTAGGCCATTCCGAAGAAGGAAGGTACAAGATCCAGGAGATTCGTCGAGTTGAGATCACATCGTCGTGTAGGAGCAAGTGGCATCTATGAAGGCACGTTCGCAAGCGACAGACTCAGATGACAGAAGAACGGAAGATCTTGACAAGGTAGAAGCATGAGCTTTGACTAACCCCTTAGTGTATCGAGTGGTACTTCCGTCGACTTTCTTCTGAGATAGAGGCCCACATCCGGTGACTTCTCTCACCCAATTTCTGAACTTGGACGAGTACAAGGCCTCTTTTAGTTGGCAGAGCGCAGGAAGCTTATCCAGTCGTTCTTGAGGAAGGTGCTCAGGAGAAAGAGAGGAAAGATCGAACGATTGATTGATCTAATGATGAACAGGATACAATCATATGAGATACGGAGCGAGAACCTTAGATAGAGAGCGGAAGTTGAGACTGTTCGGATGGAGACGTAAGAACCTTGTAGATATCGGTCTCCTTCATTCCCCAACCAACCAAACCACCGAGTCCTCCTTCTCCTCCGTCATCCTTAGAATTGACCTCAGCTAGGACCTGCTTGAGTAGATCGTCCGAGAAGAGAGACTCGACGACCGAGTGCTTGTACGGCCCGGCGGACTGGTATTCCTTGGCGAGAACAGTGGTCTGAGCTGGATCAAACAAGTGAGGATCAAAGTCTGCCGGTTGAGTTGTAGAACTCGGTTTCAGCTTCTTGACCACGTTATCGACCGGTGATGGTGATCGTTTAGTTGCCATGACTGCCTGAGAGTGAAAGCGGATGAGTGAATGGTGAAGGATTATATGAGTCTGATAGATCCTCCAACCAGGGTTGCTTAAGCCTGGTCAACTTTTTTCTTTACTTTTTTGCTGTAGCCCGGAACGTGCCGGAAGAAACGTCACTGTCAATAATCAACAAGGCTGTGCTTCAACCTTCCACGTTCAACATCAACCAAGAGATCATGACGTTGGTAGATGAACAGAATTCACGATCTATGTCTTAACTATCACCTTGTTCGAATCACTCAGCGAATCTACTTACTAACCCACTCACTCACTCGCGCTCACAATCATGTCCTCCACAGTTGGCTCTGATGTTTATGATTCCATCCGAGATTATCTGCCATCAGAATCTAGCTTGACACTCTCCTCGCCACAAGAGGCTTTGGGTCTGCTTATCCATACTCTACACGCTAGAGCAGGCTTTCAGCTCGCTTCTTCGACTGATAATGTTCTCACTTCTGGCTGGTCCAAGGACGCGCCAGCAGAGATCGTGTTAGAATACACTCAAGCAGAACGGACCGGTACCCTCAAAGTCTGGCTGGCTGGAAGAGGTGGAAGAGTCATGGTGGATGTATTGGACGTGGAGGTGAGTTCGATTTCTGTTCTTTTGATCGTTCGTATCCTATTAACCGATGACATGCTTGTGCTTTGTACAATTTTGATTAGCAAGACAAGAATCACCATCTAGCTATCCCATTATCCGAGTACATCGCACCGATTGACTGCTTTCCATTCTCCGTTAAAGGCTCCTCGCAAAATTTTGACAAGACCAACAACGCCGATCAGATCGGCCCGCTTTTTGTGTCTTCATCCAAGCTCCAAGCTTTCATTGAGCTCTACCAGAAGAATATTCTTACCAAATTGAACTCCTCTCAAGATGAAGATCAGGAGACATCTGCAGAGGATAGGTTAGTTTCGCAGTGCTTTCAGTGGGTTAACAATGTGCGCTGATGGGACGAAGATTCTTCTTTTTTTCTTGTCTATATGATAGCAAAGAAAAAAGTATCACTGGAAATATGTCTTCGTCGTCACGACAGCCGCCTTCTCCATCGCTCCAAGGGTCACGATCAGAACCTGTCGGAAGCTTAGAACGACAAATGCCGTCCGTTCCTCCTTACAACACTGGTCGGCAAACGTTTGACAACCCGTCCCGGGCTAGCATTGGCTCTGCCGATCTTGATCCTCTGGCCGCCTCCCCTATGGCTTATCGTTCACCATCGACGTTCCCTCCTATCGGTGGTATCGGTGGTATTGGTTCTGGCGGGATGAACCCTCAAGGAGGGATGTATATGGATCCTTCCCATCCACTATTCCACCCATCAGCTGATCGATCGAACCGACAGCCTGGGCCATTTCCTGGTCATCCGCAAGGAGCGAGGTTTGACCCGGTATCGCCCTTCTCAGGAAGTATCCCTGGTGGAGGCGGTGGTTTCGGTAGAGGCGGGCCTGTGGGTGGTGGATGGGGCGGAGAGCCAGACAACGATGAATTCATGCCACCCGGAATGGGACAGGATAGGGATATGGGTGTTAGGTTTCCAGGTCAAGGTGGGGGAAACCCAGGAATTGGCGGGCTCGGAGGCATGGGAATCGGAGGCATGGGTCTAGGTGGTAGAGCTGGAAGAGGAGCAGGGGGTGGTTTCGGAGGAGTCAGTCACCTTGTTAAAGAACGTCTTTGAAGAGTTGCGCTCTCGAGAAACTAATTTTGTCTTCTCTTCTATCTGTTCTAACTTGTCACGCAGATCATGTGAAAAGACCTCAGTAAATATTTGAGATGAAACTCAAGGATTGAGATACTGGTGTCGGCTCATCTTTCGCTTTCAAACGGAAGAAAGCGCTTTTTTTTTTTTCCTTTATCTATCTTGACCTTGAATTCAGCTCGCTTGTATGACCCTCAATGTTTTTAGTTTATGTTTTGTTTCCCTCTTATCGTTTTCATAATTTATACGTTTCTGTATGATCCTTTCTATATGCTATCTGTGTTTATATTTATGGATGGCTTTTTTTTTGTTGGCCTTTTGCTCTTCTAACAATGTTTGAAGTACGTTGATTATAATCGAGAGTGGATATGCCTGCGGATGACTTATCACGACGAATTTATTTTCCCTTGCCACACACGACCGAGCGATCAACCATCTAGAACGCATCTTAATCTTCATCTTGTACTTACACTCCACAAACAACCAACAAAGACTCATCTGTTACCTTGTATAGATCTTTCCTACAAATAAAGAGAGACGAAGAACCAAGGGATGTCGACTGAATCCTCGCCGTTACCTCGAGCTCATAAGAAAGCGGCGGAGGCCGAAGGTTATACGTCACTCGACCAACACGTCCAAGCGAAGGCGGCCCACGAGGAAGCATCCGTGTTGTTCGCCGAGGCCGAACGTCTCGTCAAGGACGAAGGGGTAAGCCTTGATATCTTTAAAGATCAGTAGAAGGAATATATCCTGATGAACTGGTTGAGTTTCTTTTTCGTGTCTTTCCTTGTATGAACTGGGGAATAGGCCAAACGAGCACTTCGAGCGCTGAAAGCCCATCAGGATCGGCTAGCTTTGGATTCATCTCGTAGAGTGATGACCCCAAGCATGAGCCCTAGCTTAAGCTCTGTCTCGAGTCGTTCGGCCGCCCTTTCCTTTCCGTTTCCCTCCTCACCGGTGATGCCGCGAGCGCAACAGGGAGGCAGGTCATCGGTAGGCGAGAATGGGAATTCACTCCCAAACACGCCTCCTTTCGCGATAGTCTCTCCCAGTCCGGCCGGCCTAGTTGGCAGAACCGGCCTTATGAGGCAGGCTTCCGAGCGAGCTGCCATTCAACGACATCTAGAATTCTCGAAAATAAGTCTGGGTGGAAGTGTGATGGCAAATACAAGTGCGAGCACAAGTGGCAGTGGGTTCAAGGAGGAAAGCGACTCGATATCCGGCTCGCCTACTACTGGTTTGTTCATCTTCCGTATTCTTACAATCAATGAGCAAGGGAGTTTTTAACTTGTATCTTTTCCTTTCGATCTCTGTTCCTTCGGTCATCTCAGGCTCTTACATGGTTCTTAAAGATCAAAAGGTAAGGAATGTACAAAGGAGTATACCTGTTTCCGGATCCAAAGGCATCAACATTCAGACAGATCGTGCTCTAAGAGTGTGATAAGCTATTTCTTTGTGTGACTTCTCTTTCATCTAGGCCGATCCTTTTCAACGATTTTGGAATGTAGTTGAAGGTGTGTTCTGGGTTGGCTTCCATTCTCTCCGTCGATTCGTTGCTGACGATTCACTCCCTTGCAAAATCCAAACATGACAACGAATCGACGAAAGGGATGCTGCAAGAATTCTCGAACCCAGCTGTAGCGTTCGCAAGCGCGCCTCTGGGATCAATCATCGACCCATCTACAGGTCGACTATCTACGCCTTTATCATCGTCTTTACCTTATCCTTCATTGCCCTCAACCCAACCGGACGGCAGCGGCGGTAATAGTCGATCGAACGGAAAGTCGACTCGGAAGAAAGGTAGAAGAAAAGGTCTTTACGCGGATGACTATACCTTGCGTTCTAACAAGTCTTGTCTGGGTATTTTTTCTTTGCATGTAGTCTCAAGATCTGCATCGTCTTCGCGATCGAGCCAGGACTCTTTCTGTCTGTTGCCAGAGGTCGATCATTCATCTTATCCACATACGAACGGAAAAGGAAAGGAGAAGAGTAATGAAAAGACAAAGATAAAGATAGAGGACCGAACGTGAGTATTCGCATGTATAGGAGATGTAGACAGACTACTGATCGAGATAGCTTTCTTCCCTTTGTCCTCTTTTTTTTTTCTTTTCCATCAGGCCATCCCCAAAGACGAGGGAGGAACTAATACTGGAGAATGAATCACTTCGTCTATCGCTCGATGCCTTGGCCTCGCATGCTTATGGCTTGCAGCAGCAGCAGCAGCAGCACCAGGAACAACAACAGCAACAACAAATCTGTGAGCAAGAGAGAAAGAAAGACTCGTTTGGATCAGCCATGAACAATCTCGGCATCCGTTCGGGATACCTCCATCAGAGTATCAGCCCGATTCACATGACTCGATTGAGAAAGGAAGTCGAGAAAGTGTGGAGGGATGAGGAAGAACGGGTGATGGAGGCTAGTCGGTTGATCGGTGGCACGGAGAGTTTACCTGCTGGTTCGGCCTAGCCATCTTTCTCGATTTCCTTTCCCTCTGTTGAACCCCAGTACTGATAGACCGGTTCGTCTTCTTTCTTCTATTGTTCTGTTCTGCCGGATAGACCAACAAAGAATTCGGGAACTGGAGAGGCAGGTGCTACAACTCCGCATGGAGAATGAGCGACAGGTGAGTATCTTCAGTTTCTCCGAGAGGAGCTCCAACAGAGTTATCAACAATTGGTTTGTCCTCCCTTTTCAAACTCAATAGAGGACGTCGCTGGCAAAGTTTAGAGAACGTTTCGACCAAATCAAGGCAGAGACTCGGAAGAAACGAGAGTTGGCTGGTAAAACCGGCGGCTGAAGGCGGCCAGAAACATGTATGAGTCTGTATAGGAAGTGTACAGAAGACATAAAGACGGACAGACGGACAGACGGACAGACAGACAGGCGGACAAGCGGAACGTTCATTCATAGGATGAATGATATGAACTTAGAGATGTGCATTTGTCTTGTTTGTCCCCTGCTCCTCTATCGTACGAATGGCAAATCAGGATAGAACGTTCCATGATGTATTCCAAATGAATGATGATCGATCGCAAAAGAATTGAACAATGAGCGACAAATAGGAATGTCTGAGCTAATACTGTCATAACAAAAGCCAACATGGGCCAATACAAGCTGATAGGGGGGAATACGGCCAATACTGAATGACTGATGTTCGGAAGAAAATGAAATCAAAAATCAATTCGAAAAAAGAAAACGAGACGAGAACAGTCTAGCCTCGGTCGGGCTCAGCCGAATCTAATTCAACCTTAACTTAAGGTCCCCATCCGGTCAGGAACGTGCCGCCCTGCTTGAGAATCTCCGCCATGGCCGCTTAGACCGAAATTCCCCGCGGTGTAAATCTCGCTGCTCGTTTGTTGTCTTTTTTCGCCATCGAGTCACCTTTCGTGCTCTTCTCGGCCGAGTTTTCTATATAATCCACGCACAGACCGTTCCTCGTCCCTTTTTCTCTTCTCTTCTCTTCTCCCTCCTCCAACTAAACAAACCAGTCTCTTCCCAACTCTACCATCATACTCTTCGCCCAGAATGTGTTAAACCAAGAAAGAAAAGAAAAAAACACGAACCAGACAAAATTTAAAACAAAGGTGAGTGCCGACAGAATGTATTAGGGTTCATGGTGCTGCTCGATACTCCATTGGGGAGAATAGAATTATTCTGGGTGGTGATCGATCACCCACTTCTATGAGGCTGTTGTCACATCACTCGGTGCCCTGAATGTTGCTCCACTCTCTCACACGTTGACTGACTTAGTTCTTCTCTTTTGTTCTCTTTCTTTCCTGTCAACGTTTCTTTGTCACTATCGCCTCGACTGCTGTCGCCTTCACTTTCTCTCTGTTCCTGTTCCTGTTCCTAAACCACTGGAACTTGGTCCTACTGTCAGCCAGAATAAGAAGAATCACAAAAGAAACCATCTCTTTTTCGAACAGTTCCCCCCAAACACCTTTTCCAGAACATCATGCCTCTCAGTCCGAAATCATCTGTTGAAAACTCTGCACACGATCCACCTCTACCAACGTCAAGCACCTAGTATTGCCTTCACACTAAATCACATCCATTTGGCACCCTTCCTTAAATTGTGGCCCTGAAAAAAAACACCGTATACATTCATACAAAAGAATATCTGTTCATACCAACGACAAAATCCAAAGAACATCCCGCCCAAAGTATCATTCCGTTCAAACATCAAACGTTTATACCATAAGAATGTACCACACACAACCTAGTGAGTCTTTCTTGTCTGGTCTCATCTCTATCTTCCGACTCTCCTTGCTAATCAAACCTCTTGCAACTTCTTTTCTCTCACTCTCTCTTTTTCTGCTCACAAAGGCTCCTTTGGAGTGCCTCAAAGGTTGATAGCTCTGTCCCATCAGAAGCTAGAATACCTGTCGTACCTTCCGGTCGACGCACCAGTTCTTCTCCGATCGGTCCTCATCTTCAACGCTATTCAAGTCGCCGAGTTGACCGGCAACGCCCAGCGACTTCGAGAGGAAGAGTGGTTCGAAAACACTCTCGGTCAACTTGACAACGACGAAGGTGAAGTCGCACAGGCTGCCCCTGAGTCAACGTCCATGACACCGCCCGCGCCATCGCCTGTGGCGGTAAACTCGTCTGATTCCTCGGCTATCGTCCAGGTCCAGGAGGTCGACGATGACGAGGACGAGAGCGACGAGGAGGATGAAGAAATGTCGTCCCTGGTGGGCTCGGTGGATAGTCTGCTCTCTTTCACGATGGAAGACACCGAGCACAACCACACTTATTCGACGACCTCGCCTCCGGCTACCCGACCTGCCTCGCCTCGACATTCATCTCCTCCTCAATTGTCCCTGCCGCTACCGGTAGCGACTAACCCCCTGACCTCGATCGATCCGTTCGACGATCTGTCGGACGATGAAGACGATGACGATGGCCAAGAGCTCGTTACCCCTCCTCAACCGGCCTTGCTCGATGACTTTGACACTCCTTGTGATGGACACTCAACAGATGATTTTAACTGGAACGCCGGTTACGCCACTCAAGGTCTCCAATTATTTGTCTAGTCCTTTATCTTTACATCTCTTTTCTACAATCTTGGTTTGGTTCTTCTCTCTCTCGAACTGTCATCTTCTATCATTGTCATCTCTAATTATCATTGGGCCACCTGTGTCTTCCTTCTTTGGTCTTTCACCGCCATATAGATGTCTATATTTCTTTATTGATGAGTCTGTCCTGATATAGATCGATGAGAGAGAAAACTTTGAACGAGAAATAGAGAATCGAGGACATGTCGTTCCACACTCATGTGGAGTACAGCGTAGATAGGTCTAGATAGGCGCCTGCGGATCGTTGCACCGTCTGATGAGATCTATCGCGCCATCCAACGAATCAATCGTACCCGAGCCAAGACTTCGTCCGAGACGGTCTAGCTCAGCCGACTCTTGGATAGGCAACGATCGACGGGCGCCATCCGAGGGTTTGATCGGTCGTCGAATGAGAAGAGCTCGGAGACCCGCTTCGAGTGATCCCTTATAGTCTCTTTTGGAGAGTAAGGTAAGGTGAAAAAGGGTGAGCGAACGACAAGGAAACGATAGAATGAAAAGAGGAAAGGCAAGACAGACGCTTCGAGTTCATCACCTATCATCAGCACTTCTTCCGGCTTCAGATCTTCCAAGCTGTCTGCTCCATCTATTCTTCCTTCTCCTGCCCAGCCCGATTGAGCGTTTATGCCTTGACCTGCGGTTTCGTATCCGGGAGAGACCAGAGGACGACCGGCTTGTGCTTGGTCGATCGCAAAGTGGAAGATCCGCGTATCAGGCTTCGAGTACCCTGATGTGTAGTTTAGCGTCGGGGGGCTCGACAGGAGAGGGCTGATAGACAGAGAGTCGAGGACCATTACTTTGAGAAAGAGAGGAACGCAAGAAGAAAGAGAAGCATTCGTTTGACTTTCTGTAAACCAGGAGGATAGAACAAGAATGAGAAAGAGGAAAGACGAACGGATTCGATCGTCGGCATTCGATAAGACACCGGTCCGAACACCCATCTGTGAAAGTGCGGTCAGACAACGAATCGAGTCCTCGAACGGCATGTATCCTTCTGAAGAGCTGAACCTGTCGATCAATCGCGGTGCAAGTGTGGGTAGTGCTTTCGAAACGTCTATTACAAACATCGCGGCGTGTCGGGCAGCGTTATGTTTGGAAGGAGAAGAACATTCGATCCATCGCGTTCCAGTTAGGGGGGGAAAAAACACGAAGAGCTAAGAAAAGACGAGCAAGAGGGGGAACGAACGATTAGGCGGAACGCCGGCGTCCACTAATGTTGATCTGATCAAGAACGTCCACCACTCGGCGGATGAAATCGGTGGGTTTGCTCGATAGCCGTATAACGGCAATCTTTTGTTCAAAGCCGGGAATGCTGATGAACGTTTACAGTGTTCAAATACAAACAGACAGAAGCACAGATCGACCGTTTCAGTTCTAGCGAAAGTAGAGTGGTTCGAACGATTGAAACCTAAGCATAGGAAACGTCCGGACCAGTCTTGAAACCCTTCCGAATAGCATCCTCCGTGACGTCCAGACCTGCTCGTCTGGCTTCTTCGGCATACTGCATGTGAATTGGTAGTCTCGGCGTGATCTGATCAAGAATATATTATCCACGTGAGCACCTGAATATCCTTTAGGCAAACCAAGCTAAACAGAATCACTGACGAGCGTGTCGAACGCGTCAAACAGGACGAGTCGGATGCGACTAAAAAGAAAGGTGAGAAGGGTGAGCGATGATGGGACTAATCAGACATGAGACTTTAGACAAAGCTGCATCGTTTCTTCTTTTCCTTTCTTTCCTCTTTCTGCTAGGAAGATCTCATACGAACTTGTTTGAACTCATGTGGTTTCTAATGGTTAGTCTGGTGGTCAGTGGTCAGTGGTTAGTGGTTAGTGGTCAGTAGTCAGCGGTTAGCGAGTAGATTGTGATGGGTTGAAATGGTTGTCGCCCGTTAGGGTTAACCAGGAGGGATCTCACTCAAACCCTTTCTCTCACCACGGATTTATCCTCTAGATCTTTCGGCCCAAGGTCGATTGCCAGGCTTGTTCCCTTCTCAGATTCATGAGCCGGCTTTGCAAAGATACAGAACACAGGAGAAGAAAGGGAGAGGATCTTGAGGGTTATGGTTAGTGAGGTGCAAGAGATGTAGTCAAGAACTTTGTTAGGGTTATTTCTGCGAAATCTCTCCTAACGCTTCTCCTCCGGTTGGTCGCCTTCCTCCCGACGACCACCATCCCAACTTGCTTATCACCCATCCTATCCCTCTCGTTCACGTCAAAGATGCTCGCTCGACACATAGCCCGTAGATCTGTTCCTGTGTCCAGAGCGTTCTCCCAGTCGTCTTTTCGATTGGATACTCCAGATTCTCCTTCGCCCAAGCCTCCGGCAAACTCTCTAGCTGACTACACTCCAAACACCGCAACCGGTTCTCCTCTCACGGTTCCCAACAAGAACACGCCAACCGGCAGTCTTGTCGCACAGAGTCCTAACCATGCAGCAACGTGAGGAGTTTATTCTCTTGATCTTTCTCGTTCTATATTCATCTTGTGTCCCTGAGAATTGCATTGACCTCCTCTGCTCTCGTCTATCTGGTCGCTTCCGTTACTCCTCTGTGATGGGAAACAATCCAGCTGGTCGCCATCTCAACTACCTCGGAACCTTGCGTTCACTGGGGCTCGGTTCGAGCAGACCCTTCTTGAGTACCAGCCTAAGCCGGAGAGCGCTATGGAGATGATCTCTCAGGTCCCGGTCATCATGGTTCATGGCAGGAAGGCCGTGTGTGATGGTGGTAAGTTCATCAACTCTTCCTTCATCTTTTTTTCTTGTCAGGCAAAGTCAACCCGAGTCAAGTACGCGTGGAGGGAGGAATAGATTGAAGAGAAAATCAAGCCTGCATAAACAGACGGATTATAGCCGTCGATGTAGAGGTGCAAACTGGGATCGGCAAATAGAGGGGTGTGGACAAATCATGTCGATTGGACAACACGTCTTTGTTCAAAGGAAGAGAACCAACTCTCTCATCTTTCATCATGATTGTCCGACCCGGAATTAAACTTGAATGAATGTCTGAACGCGTTCACTAATTTCAACAGGAGGAGGATCTCTTGGTCACCCCAAAGTATACATTAACCTCGATCAGCCCGGCCCAAGATCGTACGTGCCGAATTTCCCTATCTAGAGCGATCATTATAGTGAATTTAACCTTCGTATGCTTTCTATTTGCCCTTTCTAATACAAAAACCCATCATTGTTCTTTCACGACGCTCAAACACGAAATAACTATAGTTGCGGTTACTGGTTAGTCTCATATAGTGTTGTTGCCTCTGCTTATGAAATAAGATTTGTCAAGATCATCGCTGACAACATCCCCAAACTGAACAAAAAAATAATAGCGGTGTTCGATACGAGCAGGAGCATTCTGATGCTCACCACTAGAGATCCCTCGTTCATCTTCATCTGATTCGGGTCCTACTCATCTTTCAGGCCCCTCTTTGTCTGGAGCGCTTTCTTTATTCTTTATTCTTCACTATTCAATTTTTGCCCTCTTGCCCTCTTGGTTGTATCATGCTTTTGCTTTGTGTATGAGGATGTCGAACGATCGATTGTTCCGACTATAATGCGCAGAACGATCAACCTCTCTTCCCTTTAAGCCTCTGTTGTCTTCTCATCCTTCTTTGTTGTCATTCTTCTTACTTTTTGTATGTTTTCTTGTTTTCATTTCTTGTACGATGAGAATTTGTCTGATTCTTTTGGAAGAATTCCAACCAAGAATAAAATGGAAAGGAGGAAGATAACCCTTTCAGTCATCCAAGTAGCTTGTCTTTGACAACCAGACAGTATCGACCATTCCGAGTTGCCAAGTTTAGAAATCGAATACTATATAAATGAGATCCTGCTCTTCCCTTCCACGTCTCGCACAAACAGATGTCTCGCCCGATCGATCTATAAAGAGAATCCAAGGAACCGACTGCCTCCACTTGTTCCCGGGATTCCAATCCGAGCGGCTAGCATCCGATATTGAAGTGTCGCTAGCTTTCGACCTCGGAGGAGCATCAGAGTTGTTGCTAGTACGAAGAATAGCATGTTTACCGTCTATCGAAGGACCCTCTTGTTAGACATTCCTTTCAATGAAACATGTACACAAATCAGACATCTAAGGAAGGAGACACGAACGACAAACTCCCAGTAATCCGTTTGTTCTTTCGAAACAACCTTCCCACAGGCTTCCCAAGCCGGGATTTCGTTTTCGTGCAGCTCATGTGAACTCGGACTAGAAGACGAATCCCCACCTGGGTTGTTGGAATGGTGGAGACTTCCTTTAGGTACACAGTGTAATAATCTTCGATTTCCGTATGGTTGGCAGAAAGGTTCGTGCTTCTACTCATGGCAAGAATCAAATCCGTTTTCCGTACAAGGGATATAGACGAGATAGGTCAGCGTTCCGAGTTGGAAACCGGTCGTGAATTCAAGAACAGGACCGACACAGACGGCTACCGCGAGAGAGGGTAGAGGGCAGAACAAACCTGAGAAGTCGGACATCTCTCACACTCTCCGAACGGTCGGCAATCATAATCGTGATGGGACGGTCTGTTCTGAGCTAACTCCGTCGTCGTCGGGAGTGCTGGCCCAGGGTTTACTTGACGTGGATTCGTTCTACTGACCAAGACAGGAGAGAAACCGTTTGTAGATGATGCAAGAGTAGGAGTAGCTATCTGAAAGACAGCCATCAAGATCAGGAAAAGAGATAGGAGATAAGATGAGGATGATCTAGATGGAATCATGTTGGTCATGATGATCGGATGCGATCTGGCTTGAGTCGATCCGATGACGAGTAAAGTTAGTTGAAGTGAATAAGAGAAGGACGACACAACTCAAATAGGACATACCCAAACCCTGCCTTTTATTTACAGTCCGACGAGCGCCTGAGCACTGAGTATGATGCAGATTCAACCTTAGAGCTTGTGAAGGTTGTTAAGAGCTATTTGGCAACCGTAGGCAAGTGGATGGCGATGATGATGAGACGAGGAGTAAGTTGTGGTTTCAAACACGACTTGGGAAACTCAACCGACACGATCTTGCCCAAGAGCGCGCGTGTTAGTCGAATTACGACATGCTCAAGAACAGATACTGCATATCATCTTCTCGATTGACAACGATCTAACATCATCAAAACGGGACCAAGTAGATCAAGAAGGTATATCGATTGTGCTTATTGTTAATAACGGACTATGGCAGGAAGTGAACAAGAAAAGAAGGACAAAAGAAAACATGAACAAGTACAAAAGTAACAGCGGAGTGAGACACGAAAGCCGACAGACAAAGTCGAAGAGGGAAGAGAATCAGGAAGGGCATTAGACGACATGATGAAGAAGCTAGATATGACAGTGTTAGTAGGAAAAGAATGATAACATGATAAATGGAAAGCACGGTGCGCAAGGGATGATAGAAGTTGCTCTGTTCGTCTGGTTCACTCTGCGTTTCTGATATCTCCTTTTCTAGACGTAGGATGGGATGAGGGGGGCGCACCAATCGGCATGATCTCATCCTCGTCTGCTGCCATCTTTCTCGCCTGAGCAAAAAACAGCTTGGCCGGCCGACGAGATATCGTTGTGATTGAGTATTGGTTTCCTATGACAAGCACCAAGGAGAAAAAGAGAACGGTGTTCAGCCACCTCTCAAAAATGATAGGCTCAACGATTCACCGGTCTGACGCTTACCTCGGGGCACCATGAATTGGCCAAGTGGAGCCATGGTGAACATCGTTCGATGAATCTTCACGCTGACCGCTCCTTCCAGAACAATGAACAACTATTGGACCAAATGACTGGTCAGCTCACAAATTTCGGCTTGAAAACGACGACACCAATTGGGGATATCAGAAGAAACACAACTCACATAGGTATTGTCTTTCGTCGGTTTACTAGGCTTCTCACTTCCTACAGGAATCTCAAGCATTCCAGAGGCCACAAAACTCGCATCTCCCAAGACCTTCTGGAATTTGAATCCGTTCGTATCTCCAGGCATTGTTCGATAGTTGAGCATATGCGATGGATAGGCAATCCCTATGTGTTGAATAGGGTTGTGTAGTCCATAACGTGATCAGCAAATATTTCCAAGATTCGTTCTGATAGAGATAAGAACAGAAATCAGAACCTACGTCGCTCGACATCAGTCTTGGTCAAATAATCCATTACTATACCCATCTCGCTTGTGTCCTGATCCCAACCAGTCTCTTCCGGAAGTTCTCCCTCACGTTTGACACTTGCTCCTCTTGGAACCGAAGACCCCGCGCGACTTTTCTTACTTCTCGCTCGCCCGACTCGACTTAGCTGCTGAGGTGGCGGTTTAGGTGGATCGATTATTCCTTTGTAGACCGGAACGGGAGCCGTTCCATGTTCTTTGCGGCCAAAAACTACTCGCTCTCCTCGCCAATATTCCAGAACAGGGAATCTTCGACGTCGAGATTTTCGTTGACCAGAACCATCATCCTCTTCTTCGTTACCAGAGTTGGCATCGGTGAACGCTGATATGACACGAGAACACGAAGAAGAGGGAAGGCGAGGTCAGTTAGTTAAAGGAGCACAGTATCTAGAACATCTGGAGCATGTGCTTACTATGACGAGCACTAGGAGCGGGTGTAACTTTTGGCTTTTTTCTTGATTTAGCCTCCTTAGCCTTTGGCTGTTCCTCTTGGACAGGGACCGGGCGCAAAGGGACCTCCGCATAGTTAGGTTCATCATCCTCATACTGTATACTATCATCGAAAATATCGTCTACGGCAGGAGCTTCAACCTCATAATCTTCTTGATTATTCTGGTTGTGTTGATCCTCTTCTTCCTCGTCTTCATCCATTGTAACCACTCGAGGCCGTTTCGATGACCCATCTGATCCGGTAGAAGTCCTTCCCTTGCTCTTGTACCTTCTAACAGGCGCTTCCTCCTCCTCCTCCTCCTCCTCCTCCTCTTCCTCTTCCTCTTCCTGCTGAATCTGATCCCGATCTGATCCAGGACTCAGACTGCGAGTGATCAACAGATCTTTATCACCCTCGTCAATAATTGTCTCGTCCATGGCGCCTTCCATCCCATCATCCGTGTACGTATCTTGTCCACCTCCAAAGTCTTCACCGTTGATGTGTTCTGTTGTGTCGGCTTCAAACGACGCGTCATTTACGGGCGCGGGTTTTTTCAGCTCCTCTCTTAGGGGAGAGCTGTACATTTGAGGCGCTGGACGAGCGGATGAACGTCGACCTTGTGATAACCGGACATCGGTTCTTCTGAAGGCCTCGATCTCACCATCGTCATCTCGGTCTTTAAGCTGGACTTCTTCTGAAGCAATAGTTCGCTGTAGAATCGCTTGAGATGGTCGACTCGATTTCCGGGTTTGAGACCGGTTTGGGGAAGGAAGGGAGTCATAGGATTGTTGGAAGACGGCAGAAATCTGAGGTTCATTTCGTTTTCGGGATGATGTTATTGACGTGAAGGAGGTGGAGATCGATGTGGCTATTTAGTTTTGTTGTTTTTATAGAGAGGGAACGTATCAGTTTTTGAGAGGATTGTAACAGTCATGGTCAGGAATATATCTGGTCAGAAAGAGGGGTTCAATGGACTTACCCTGAGCGATCGGCACGTATCTCTTCGAGGGTGTATCTAAGAGTTCGTTTAAGAGTGAAGAAATTACGAATGAGCCTCCAGTGGTAAAGTCCTTTGAAACCTATCACCGAGTTCATCCCGCAAAGGGTCTCTACATTCACATTCGTGCATAATAGTCAACGAGCGGGATCGAGCGAGCAAAGAACACTAACCCTTTTCTTGTGGACTGAGTGACTCTCCCATTCCTTCTCGCATATCTCTTCTCAGAGCCTGATTGACCACGTCGTTCACATCTATCGGGCTTTCCCCACTCGACCGGGTGGTAGATCCATTCAAGTACGGCGAGCTACTCGGACCTCCTGGCGTGTCTGATAAGGCAGAAAAGTTGATACCTCCGAATCGAGAGGTATTGGCGGCAGGAGATTTGAAGAACTCATCGATGTCCTCAAAATTATCTGGACCTCGTCGAGGTACGTTCTGGGGCATCTGCCTTCCGGTGATTCTGTGAATCAAAAGATTCCCAAGAAAGCATGCGAGACATCAAAGCTTCAGTAAGGTGCATGCATGTCACAGAAGAAGCACAAAAATATGATCTCGAGTTATTCAAGCTGCATTGGAACGACAATTCGACCTGCTTTCACAGCAGTATCCTCGGATTGGGTCGCATGCCAGTCCTCTAAATCGTTTGTCCCTTCTCATCAAGGCGGCTGGGCTACCTAACTAGTCAAACAGCTAGCCAACCAACCAACCAACCAGTTTCCACAGACGCGTCCTTCTACTGGCCCATTCCTTAGTTCTCAGCTCGACCGTGTCTATCACCTCCGACGTGTTCTCATATGATTAAAAAAACCAAAACAAGAGCCTATGATTAGAGCTTAACACTCACGCTCCCTTATTGGCTGGATCATGCGAGAATGGCACATATTGTTTTCCCGCATTGAACTCTTGCTGCCGGCGGGAAGGGCCTGCGTTGGATGGAGGAGCGTTTGCAAGTGACGCTCTAGAGAGCGGACCGTCAGCTGTTGACGACGGCCTTCCGGCTGATCTTTGTGACATAAAGAAAGAGAGGGATCTGAAGGATCTAGATGTGAGAGATAGGATATGATCCGAGAGGGAAAGGACACCAAGGGTGATTGATAAACGGTTAGGAGAGAAGGCGAAACGAAGGAAGAAGGAAGAGTATCATGTTGAAGGACGATTGTGGCGTTGATGACGCGACGCGTCAGTCACGTGAGCACAGCCTGCCAATAACGTGCTCAGCCCTTCCCCCAAATTTCTGCCCCGCACGATATTTCGTTCGCCTTCTTTCCTCTTGATACCAACCGTTCACTCTGTACTGTACCATGGCCGACGATCTAGAGGACGACTACGTTCAGGGAGCCGATGAGTTTCTCTCGGAGGGTGAGGGATCTGTTTACGACGATGAAGGAGCAGCCGATATCGAGGGCGAGGGACTCATCCCAGAGATCCCTACCTCTAAACCTATAGCCGGTTCGAAAAGAAAAGCTGGAGGCCAGGACGATGAGGATGAAGACGACGAAGACGAAGATGATGGCCTGGCCAGCTCATCTGCTAAAGTAGACATGTCTAGCATGACAGCGGAGGAGAAGAAGAAAGAAAAGAAGAGGAGGAATAAGGAAAAACTCAAGGAGAAAAAGGTATGTGTCTTCGTTCTCCTTCTCAAGACTTATCGAAGTGAGAAAGACTGAAGGATAAAACACGTCGCTTAGCTGACCTAGACCGTATGATATTTGGTGTTCTTATTCCTTGTCTCACTATAAAACACACACAAACACACAAACACAAAACCACTCCGTATCTATACCTATAATCCTCATATTCATACCCAAAAGAAACTTCGAATGACCGACTCCTTAGCAAAAGCCACTCTCGTCAACTCGACCTCCGAGGCTTCCTCAACTTCTGGCTTGCTCAGCCTCCTACGAAAGAATCAGCGACTCGCCTTGAATACCTTGTCCGATCTCGAGTGGGAAGATTGGGAGCTTCCTGGTAAGTGCACCTCTCTGTGCGATCGATATTCCTCGCCAGCTCATCATCGAATAAGTCTTCCTTTCTGGATACAGAATCTGCTATTCTTCGACTATCCACTAGCCTCTCGTCGCCTCCGACATTATCCTCTCTCCTACAAAACCTTCCTCAACCTCTTCCTAAGACTCCTCCATTGGTTAACGGAGCTCCTCATGTGCTCATCCTGGCTAGTTCCGGAATCCGGTGCGCAGACCTCGTGCGTGAACTTCGCGATATTGTTGCGAAGGAATCGGGTGTTGTTCCTGTCGTCGAAGGAGAAGACTCGAACGGTCCGGCTAAAGGAAACGGCAAAGGAAAGATGAACGGAAAATGGAAAGGAAAGTCAGTAGGGGATTCCAAAGGAAATGGAGAGATTGCCAAGGTTTGTCTTTCTCTGATGTTTCAGATCTTTTCTTCGCCGTCCTTTTGAAGAACGTGTGACTGACTGATATAGATCATCATTGCGTTTTTCTTGAACTTTATCGTTATCTTGATCGGCCAACATTGCTCTGTTGTCCTGTTGTATACACCAAACAGTTGTTCGCTAAGCATTTCAAATTGGCCGAGCATATCACTTATCTCTCTACGACAAAGGTTTCTCTGGCAGTTGGAACCCCTCATCGAGTTGGAGAACTCATCCGAGCTAGTTCGTCTCTTCTCTCCCTACTTTCCATCTTCTTTTCCTTGTTCGCTTTTTGAATATTCTCGCTTTTTCTTCTCCAGATGCACTCAAGCCGCCACCGTATATTCTCCTAGATCTCACCTACAAGGATGCCAAATCTCGAACTCTGCTCGAGAGTCCAGAGGGTAGAACTCAGATCTGGAAGGATATATTGGGAAAAGATGGCTTGCTGGATAGATTAAGGTCGGAAGGTCAAAACGAGGGAGCGGTTCGGATAGGTGCTTTCTAGTCCCTTCAACTATATGAGAAGAAGAGAGAATAGATAGAACGATCAAAACGATCAAAACGATATACAGGGAAAATTTTGCCCATAAAGGTGAATGTGATTAGGACGAAAGGTTCATATATCACGTATAGCAACACACAAACACTTTCAAATCACACCACGAATGAACGATAGAAGAGAGCAGAAAGTTAGAAGCAAGAATAGAAGAAAAGAGGAAAGACGAGAGATGAAGGATTTCGAGAAGAGCCTATCATCAAGTCCAAGAAACACAACGTCCTTTTCGTCCTTCTTCGCCTGGTTTCTGTCTTCTTCGTCCGAGCCTTTCACGTTCCCTTCTGTCCTGTCTTTTGGGAAACTAGAAGGAGTTCAAAGAAACGATCAGACTCGGCGTGATACAGCGGTGAAATTTTTGGGATCGGAAAGCGGGCTTGAGAGGAGTGACGGCGTAGGGAGGTCTTGATTTGTTTCTGTACCTTCTTCCGTGGACTGGAAGAAGAGAGAAGGCGGAATTGAAAGAAGGCGGAAGGAGGTGAAAGGAGGGTGTGTAGACCAGGAAGAGAGCCTTAGAGGGCAAGTCGCTTCTCTTGGGCGGCGTTTGCAGCTGTGAACAGAGATCATAAGAAATTCGAAAGTTGGTCAGAAAAAAGTTGAACCAATCGATCAATGGATGCATAAGTATAATGAGAGAATACGAACCCTTAAGAGCATCGAGCCTTTCCTCCTTGTCAGCATTGTACCTGACAGAGACCTGGTTGAACGGATTATCTAATGGGAAGCGCATCGAGACAAGAAGACAAGTTAATGTATCCGAGATAAAGACACGAGTAGGAAAGAAAATATACTTACCAGGGTGCTTCTGGAACTGCTTAAAGAGTCTCTCTTTGTACTGCTGCAGCCTCATTCCAGGTTGCTAGGATACCACCGATCAAACCGTGTTAGCAAATCCACACGCCATACAACTTAAACCGGGGCAAATATAGTGCCTGAGAGGAATCGATTTACCTCCTTCTTAATTACGGGCAACTCAGCCTCAATATAAGCCTCTAAAGCAGCCTTGTATCGTCGCTCGGGATGAGCTTCAAGATTCGCCGCTTTCTGGCCGACGGTAGCCTATCAGGAGATCCCGAGGAGACTTGAGATAAGGTTTCTCTATAAAGACGAAACGCAGTGAAATGAACGTACTTTGTCGCCTGTTTACATGAGGAAAACGACCAGTTCGGCGCAGAGTTAACTTGGGAAAGCTACAGCACATGATAGAACAAACAATTCTCAGAAACTTACTCCTGGCGTTGGCGATCTCAAGTGCCTCGAGCCTTTATACACAATGCAGAACATATCTCGGTCAGATTCATAGACCTGTTGGTCTAAGCATACCACGCGATAACTTACATCTCGTCAATACCGGTAGCTTGCAGGTGCTACAGATTATGGACAGATCCCATACATTCAAAGTAAGTGGCCGAGGCTTAGACAGATACCGTGCGTCAATAATCGGATAAGGGTAGAACATACAGCGACAGGGGTCTCGTCATCGTTCTCGATCTCTACACTGGGAACAAACACGGTAGAAGCGATTCCTCCGCCGGCAGCGATCGCTCCTGGTCCAGCTGGCTTCTCGACCTTCTTGGACGGCTTAGTCTTGCTGGCCATCGCGGGCTTTACTTTGGCTTTAGGAATCGAGGCCTCCTCCTGCGTAGAGAAAAATCAGGCGCTCACGTCAGTGATCGAGCTTCCGAGAAGATGTCCTGGAGAGGTCAAATAACTGATTTACAGCAGCGAGCAATCGAGCTCGTTCTTCCTTCTTGGCCAGCTCTGCAAGTCTTTTTTCCTCCTTGGAGGTGTCCTTGACTTTAGCTCCGGCCTTCCACTGATCGGCTTCCTTGGCAGCAGCGGTTTCTCTAGGTGATTTTGGAAGGAACGAGTGAGAACGCTAGATGGTTCAGTAGGAATTCCATGATGTATATCTACGAATGATTTGACACTAACTTGGCCTTCTGAGCATTGACCTGGACAAGAAGTACATGAATCATGAAGATGGTCAAGATGATTAGAATGCATGTCAGATGGGAGGCCAGAAACCATCAAGCGTCGAGCTTACCTTGCTGGTGAAATGACGTAAATGAACAGAGATTGTTAATATGATGGGCGGGGACGTTCAAAACGAATCATGCTTACGCGTTCTCCTCCTTGACAGCCTTTCCTCCTTTGCCTGAAACAGTTGAAGACACCGCGGTAGGAAGAAAAAAAATAACAGAGAAAGAAGGAGAGTGCATCAGCCAATGACATTCCTACACGTATGGCGATGATGAAGGAAAATTGGAAAAAAGAGGGAAAAGGAAAGAGAGCGACAGCAGAGAAGCCAGCGCAGATCGAGGCCGACCGATAGATATTAATCCTGAGCTCACCTCCTTTTCCGGCCATGTTAGTTATACGTTGAGTAGATGTATGTGAGTGCGAGTGTGAGTGCTGGGACAGCGATGGAGCAAGCTAGACTGTTGGTCTTGAGAAGGAGATGATGGATGTTGAGAAGACGGAAGGAGAGAAATCGAAAAATAAAATAAAATAAATTCTTTTGCGGGGTCTCCACAAAATTCTACCAAGTAGAAACTCGAGAAATCTCTAGCAAACATGTTTGATATTATCGACCACCATCGTCTGCTATACCCAAACAGTCATGTCCTCCTCTCACGAGTATGTAACTAAGGATTGGATTGAATGGACAGGTCATAAACTTATCGAGTCTATCTTGGATATCGTTCTAGCGAAAAACGAAGGCAGGCTCTCCTCGAGGAGAAGCGAAAGGAAATGCTTGAGGCGTTCGAGAAGGAGAAGGCCGCCATGGCTAAGGTTAGTCGATTCTAGTTTCCGTCTTCTTTCTCATCTTTCAGGCTGATTGATATATGATCTTTCGGGTTGATGCGATCTGTCGGATAACTTTCAATACTTTCGTAGGAAACCGAGAAGAAGAACGCCGGCGCGGACAGATTCGTGACCCATGTAGAATCCATGGATGAGCGACTGAAAAAGTCCACCGTCGGACTGGTCAACCTGAAGGACTTTCAGGAGAAGCGAAAGGCTCTCGAGGCAGAACAGATGATGCTCACTGCTCAAACCGGAGCACTGTAAGTCTGTTCGAAAGATGTCACCAATCTTGGTTCCTTGGCCTGACTAGATGGCCATGTGTAGATCAAAGTGGATGCTGAACGAGACCTCTTTGTTTTTCGACGCGTTCTTGCAGTGTCGAAGAGGTCAAGAAGATCAAGAAGAAAAAGAAGGAAAAGGCAAAGCTGTCATTCGGAGATGATGATGAAGATGGAGCTGCAAACGGAGACTGTTCGTCTTTTTTTTGTTGTCTCATTGTATTTTGCCTTGCAAGAGGAAACTGAATTGGTTCCTCACTAATTTGTTCTCCCTCGCCCTTATTGCTGGGTCATCCACTCAGCTCCGCCAAAGAAGAAGAGCAAAGTAATGAAGAATCCGACTGTCGATACTTCCTTCCTCCCCGATCGAGATCGTGAGGCCCGAGAACGTTTGGAACGAGAAGAGTTACGAGTGCAGTGGCTGAAGGATCAAGAGAAACTCAAAAATGAAGAGGTGGAAATCACATACTCGTACTGGGATGGTGCAGGTCATCGTCGTGTGGTCTCTGTACGTTCTACTTTATTCCTTGTGGATCCTTTTCATTATAGCGACATTACAAGGCTAACTATCTTGTTTATCGACATCCATGAACGTGGTGATAGTGCAAGAAAGGAGACGATATTGCAACCTTCTTGGAAAAATGTCGACTGCAGTTTCCCGAGTTGAGGGGAATTAGCGTGGATAATCTGATGTACATCAAGGTAAGACTGTCCTTGACCGGATCCTTTCTTTAGTTCTTCAAATCGTCGATTACTGACCTGCTTTGCTTTGCTTTCGACCGAAACCATGATTTGAGCATCTATAGGAGGATCTCATCATTCCGCATGTAAATCTCGAATGATTTGCTACCCTTCCTTATTTCTGCTTTCAAACCGGCTGACAATGTTCTGACCTTTAAACTTCCACGTGTTACCTGTCAACGTGATGGTATGCTATTCACAGCACTACACATTCTACGACTTCATTGTCAACAAAGCCAGAGGGAAGTCTGGTCCTCTGTTCAACTTCGATGTGCACGATGATGTGCGGTTGATTCACGATGCGACTGTAGAGAAAGATGAGGTTAGTCTTCCCAATTTCTTTTCTTCTTTCTTTCGTGTCTATCTTCCTAGTCTACAAATATTTTGAAAGTTATTCTGATGCCTCTCCGACGTGATTGAACTATTGAACAGTCTCACGCGGGTAAGGTCGTCGAGCGTTCATGGTACAACCGGTCCAAGCATATCTTCCCAGGTTTGTCTTCTACTATACAGAACACTCATTTCTGTTTGACTTGTTCAGTAGACTAACCTCACGATCTCTATTTTCTCATCTTCCTTTCGTGAAATTCTTTACTGCCATGTTTGATAGCGTCGCGTTGGGAAGTCTATGACCCAGAGAAGGATTACGGAGCATACAAGATCGGAGGGAAATAGAGGGCCAAACGAATTTCAGGATAGAAATGATATATGTCCATGTTTTTAGTTGTTCCTGATTTTCTTTTCCTCAACAATTTGAAACCTAAGACGAGAGCGAGAAAGTTTCCCTAAAGCTCTGCAACCAGGTTAGGTACTTGGTTTTCCAATTCAGACGGTACTTTGCATTGATCATGCGCCTCCCTTTAGCAAAGCCTCGAACCCTTCCTTGGTTACCCTGGCGCCTTCACGTTCTCTGCCTCCTCTGCCCAACAAGTTGTCCTTTTCCTTCTTCTTTCCCTTTCTTGGATCTGGCAATGGCTCCGGAGCGACCAAACCCTTCTTTCCAGCTGTGGCCTCTTCGACCTGGGCCGAGCTCTGGAGGATGGTGTTGAACAACCTGACGACTCCCTTCTGGGCAACCTTTCTCAACGATCTCTCCCAATCCTGTCCTCCTACTCCGTTGTCGGTTCCACCCCAACCAGTCAGGACATCTCTAATTCGACCTCGATCTTCCTTCTCGACCCTAGCGTTTTGCAGGACCCGTTTCGCTCGAGATTCAAGCTTTCGGGCAGAGAGTGTTTTCCTAACGGAAGGAGCGAGGGAAAGGATGTTCTGGGATTGGACAGCAGAAGCTGAGACGTTCGCTGTAGTCGAGCTCGGTTTTGAAGGTCGGAGGGAGGAGGGTTGAGTGAATGAGGTGACAGGGTCGGTGTCAAGAATTGTGGTGAGGAGGTTTCCAAATGTCGAAGGCGAGGCCGCTCGTCTTTTACGCTCTAGAAAAGAAGAAGAAAAAGGCAAGTATCAGTCGGTCAGTTGATCTATACAACCATATGCGACCTCCTTCTACAGATCTCACAAGGCTTACACAGAGAGAGATACTCACTTGCCGTCTTTTTACTCTTTCCACCTTGCTCGTTGGCTTGTTCGATCTCATCATCCGTATCCATTTTCTCTCCGTGTCCGCCCTCCTCAGCACTCATTTCATCCAAGTTAAATTCATCTTCACCTCCGGAATCGCTGCCTGCCTCCCCATCCGAGCCTGATCTATCCAAATCGCTCAATCGGTCCTCTGTTTCCTCCTCCTTCTTGCTGAGTTTCGACTTTGGTTTGGCAGGGGATCCTCCAGCTAAAGAAGCCGACGACATGGTCAATTTTGATTTCTTGGACGTAGGAGCCATTGTTGTAGGCTTCCTGTATGCTGTGCACGTGTGTTCGTATACGTCTATGCGTGGATATGAGTGTATGTGCTTGAGTATGTTGTGACCCAAGTGAAGAGAGACGGCCGGTGGTAGAAGGGGTTCCTAAGATTTGAATCTGCCAAAAAGCGGTGTGATCACACGTGATGATCTCCACGTGACTTATACACGCCACAACAAGGTGTTTCTCCCCATCCTTCTTTTCCTCATCTTCCCTCTAACCATCTCCTCTATTTTCGTTCATCAACACTTACCCGCTCTTTCTGTTCTAGAACTATCTGGATCGTTTATGCAGGATGGCAGCCGTTACTTTAAGATCATCTCTGTTTAGGTTCCCGTCTGCCAGTCCGTTCGGTAGCGCTCCGGGAATCTCCTGCTTCGGTGCAGTCAACCGATTCCATTCATGTAGAACGATCATCTCAATTCCGGATTCATTGGAAACATCGTATACTCCATTGGCTCCTTCCAGTTCATTCGAAGGCGCTCCTCAGCCTGGCCTTCGAATGATCCTTTTCGGTAAACCTGTGAGTGACCCATCATCGGGTTTCGTTTACACAGTTACTACCATCAGCAACAAATCGCTCATCGTTCTATCTCTCCCTGCTTGTAAACGATCAGGGCTCAGGAAAAGGAACACTCAGCCAAATGGTTATGGACTCGTACCCAAACGTCAACTTGGTCTCGGTCGGAGATGTACTCAGGAAAGAAATCAAGAACAAGTCGGCGGTAGGCAAGAGAGCCGAAGGTCTAGTAGCTCGAGGAGGTAAGTTGGAATAGAACGCTACAAGACAAGATCTTGACAGCGCATACAATAAGAGATAACGTCTAGCGGAGGGCTAACTATTGTGAATGATCTGCCATATCGGCCTCTTGTTCTATTAGAATTTGTGTCTGATGAGGTATGTAAATTCCTGAACGCGTCAATTCTGCGTCTATCCATCTAACCCTGTCTTATAAATGTTTTCAATAACAAAAAGATTATGCTCGATATCGCGCTCTCCGCCCTTCGACCCTTGAACGATGCGCACTGGATTCTGGACGGATTTCCCCGAACAGTTGCTCAAGGTCAGATGCTGGACGAGGCGCTCATCAAGGAGGGCAGAGGGTTGAACATGGTCGTCAACCTAGCAGTGAGTGATGAGGTGATTCTTAAGCGGATCGAAGGTTCGTCGTTTTCTCTCGTGTCTTTTCGAGAGTATCTTGGTTTGACAATCAATTCTACCTGCTCGACACGTGTCATCTGTGTTGATGCTTGAAGATCGATGGATCCATATCCCGTCCGGACGGGTGTACAACGCGACGTACAACAAGCCGGCCGTAGAGGGGAAAGACGATATCACTGGCGAGGCACTCACTAAGCGACCGGACGATACTCCTGTTCGTTCATACTCTCATCCAGAAATGTAAAGAAGAAAGACCTCATTTGACTCATCGTTTGTTTGTTATGTGACTTCGGGAAAATTCCAGGAGGTGTTTTCCCGTCGACTTGATCTGTACAACGAACAAACCTTCCCTCTACTCAAATACTACGGAGATTCGTTCCCGAATATCACCCATACCCTAAAAGGCGAGACGAGCGATGAGATCTGGCCAGCGCTCAACGAACTCGTACAACAGACGCTAGATCGAACATGAGCCCGATAGAATCCGTCATAGAATGAAGAGACGAAGGGTCCACCAGGAGAAAAAGAGAGGAGAATCTAGAGTCTGAAGCAATTGAGGAGTTCTAGAAAAGAGACCACAAAGATGACGGGCAAATTGCGTTTTTTTTCTCCTTGAAAAAGCTCTTCCTCGTATTCCTGGTTTTTTTTTCATCTTGAGTTCAAACAGGCTGTACTAGTACATGTAATCATCATATCCCCATCACTCCTCTACCCAAGAATCTTATTTAGTTCTTCATATGTACCTTGAGCCTATGAGTCAGATTGACTTTGACTTGAAGATAAAGAGCACAAAGAAGCAATATTCCATCCAATACGTAACAAAAAGAAAGAGAAGGAAGGGATGCGAAGAGGGAGACAGTTGAGATTTTAGAAAGAGATCTATATATCGTAGAAAGAGAGAGAGAAAGAGAGGAAAGAAATATAGAGAGTCTGTACAACGAACTACAAGCAGTTTCATAGAAGTCGGATGATAACAAAGTGTGGAGAAGGAGAGAAAAGTGAACAAGGTTCGTTCAGTTTTGGTTCACAGAGTAACTATTTGTTTGATGGGAAAACAAGTATTGGTGTTGTTTCTGTACGATTATATGGGCTAACGAAGGGCCAAGAACAGGTAAGAAAAGAAACAATGCGAGCAAAAGAATCAGGTAGAAAAGTAGTCCTGGTCTGTGATCTCCTTCGGTGGCAAGACTCGATCCCAGACCTTCTTTCCCTCCAAGAGGTCCAATTTCGGTAACTGTATCAACCTGCGCTCATCGGTCTTCTTCTCTTCTTCTGTTTTATCCCCAGAGACAGAAATATCTTCAGC
This sequence comes from Phaffia australis, assembly GCA_014825575.1. Classification (NCBI taxonomy): domain Eukaryota; kingdom Fungi; phylum Basidiomycota; class Tremellomycetes; order Cystofilobasidiales; family Mrakiaceae; genus Phaffia; species Phaffia australis. The sequence continues at coordinate 40,124 of MVAH01000140.1, forward strand.
CTTGGCTCCTAGGCCTGTGCCAGTACCAGCTAGGCCTCTCTCTTCTTTCTCTCTCATCTTCAACGTCTTCCTTCTTGCCAGCCGTTCTTTGTCCCAAATCTGAATCAACGAGTCACACACATTCTTGATTCCAAAGATGAAGCCTTCATCCGGTTTATCAGGATGAATCGGTGGGAACCTAGCGAACGCTTTCCCACTCTCCGGATCAAATACCGTTCTATATCCTTTTCCTAATGAATCTGGATCGGTATCGTCTCCTATCGACGGATCGAAAGGTACGTAATCCTTTCCAGTGGTCGTATGAGCAAAATCAACAATCCTGATCTTGAGCTCCCCTTTGGTCGCTGGGTTCGGCCCACCAGTTCGATTCGAATGTAAATTCGTAGAGATTTCTCGAGGTTTACCCGGCTCGGCAGATCTCGATCGTCGTTCGGGGAACGTCTCTGAATCTCTTCTCTTCCGGATAGGTTCTGGCACGTCCTGGTGGTGATCGTGGTGGTGATGTCTTACGGGCGGTCTTGAAAGACTTCTTTCAACTGAGCCTCCGGTTGCGGCGTTCGATCCGGCACTGGTGTTCAGCGAAGGTTTGTACGAAACCGGAATGGAATCTTCCGTTGTCAATCTAAGCTGTTCTTGAAGATCTGGATCACCATCATAGATGAACAACAAAGAACAACCGTAGAACCGGAAACCAGGCAATTTGTGCAGAATGGAAGCTAGACGGTAAAGTTTGCGAAGAGTATTGGGAATGTGGTGGACGAGTAGTCGAGAGTCATCGGAGATGAACGAGGCGAGGACGTCATTGAATTCAGATGTTTTGATCTTTCGGCCCGTCAGTTTGTTCTGAGAGATAAACTCTTCTTTGGCAGAATTCCAAACCTGTTTTATTATCATACAATGAGGAGAACCAGTTAGAAATGAACACTCGCCCAACACGTGGTCGTCTCAGTCAAACAAGGAGAAAGACCATCGTCGTACCTGCATTCCACAAATCCTCACTCCTAAGTCTCGACTTGTCGTCTCGTCACACTTCTTTCTCTGACTCTTCGCCTTGTTTGGCGTGGCATCATACCCGTACTGCCTCGTACCCATCTTGAGATCAAGCACGCAAGGCTTTTTCAATCTGCCTGTCAGATCTTCCATCAAGATAAAGTAAGCTTGCCTAGTTACTGGGGCGTTCTCCTCTAAAGTCGGAACCGAATGAGACGTAGGAATTGCAGGGGATGATCGATGAGTGTCTGAGGATAAGTGCGGGCGAGATAGAGATTTCTCTGGGCTGGGGTGTGCCGTGAGCGACGAGAGTGGGGATAGAGCAAGGTTAGGAGGGTTGGTAGCAGTATGACGAGAAGGTGTCGGCATGTCCTCTGGGATAGGTTGAGGCGAACTCTTGGGTGTATGTAGAGGTGAACTTGGCAGAGAGGTCGTTCCTAACAGGTTGGCATCTAATCTCGCTCCTTCGCGTGGAACGTCTGAATCAGTACCACTAAATGTCGTTGATCTATGTCCTGAACCAAGGAAATGTGGGGGCGATCGACTAGAAGGCCCCGATCCAGGATGACCGGGCACATGCCAATGCGACCGCTCTTTCGTTCGAAGATATCGTCTAGCAATTGTTCCAAACACGTGATCCCTTAGCTTGGTGTTGATCATTGTCGAACCCATCCCCTCTGGTGCAGGAGATGGTAAGCTCGAGTTGGAGAACGAAGGGGAGAGCCTCTGTGGGGTAGATGGTCGATCGAGCGCGAATCTGTCGGCGATTGAACTAGGAAAGTGTCGATCTACTGGCGGGTTGAAGCTTGATGAAGGAGACGAGCCTGGATCTTCCTTGTCGGCACTGGACATCCTCCTTCGGTTTTCTTTATCGACTGGAGAGCCTGAGTAGAAATCAGGTCGACCCTCAGAATGAAGGCTTCCTAGACTTCGCCTCTTGCCTGTTCGTTTGCCATTCGTCTGAATCTTGGGATCTATCTCATCACCTGTGCTTCCCTCTCTGGTCGCCGGTTCTAACGGACTCAGTCCTAGGCCAGCTTTCGTTCTAGCTCGACCTCTTCCGAACGTCGCTGACCGCTCGTCGTCACTTGATTTCCTCAGACCTCTGTTAATTCCATTCTTTAGCATCCATTCCGGAACAACATGTCGGTTTCTACCGAGAGACACCTCAGGGATTTCATCATCCGAAAAATACGATCGTGTCGGACGACTGTTGACGACCGAGGCTGAGGCCGAAGCCGATTTGTGATGGAGCGATGGACGAGAGGATCCAAAACTGGAAGACGGGGCAGATGCTTCCACGGAAGGTTCAGGTGCGGGTGAAGATCCACCCAACGGTTCGGCTGCTTCGCCACTGGGCGATTCGATGATAGCAGACGGAGGAAGTGGACGGGGTTGTCGTCGGTAATTAACAAGCATGACACCTAGGTATCGAGGGATGAACCCAGCCAGTTCGGGAGCTTCTCTCTCGACTGCTTCGTAAAAGATGTTTTCCCGAGACGCGAGCGGCTTTTTATGGGGGGGAAAAGGGTGTTCAAAATTGAGTACATCACATCTCGAATCGAAGACCGCGCATTTCTCCTGACATCCTACCATTTTGGCTGTGTCTGGTGGAGACTAGGCGAAACAGATAGGAGAATGCGTACGAACCTTGCAGACTGCTCGCTTTGTAAACTTGTAGATGGCAGAATGTCCTCCGACCTGATTCCAAAACGGCCGGAGTGGAACTGTAGGCAATGAGTCGTCCGACTCGAAATCTTCCTCGTCTTCTTCCTCGTCCTCTCCTTCTACACGCTCGTCTCCACCGTCCGCCTCATCATCATCTCCTTCACGCCAACCTCCTCCCTGCTCGTCCACGTCTCCTTCCATTCCATCCGGCACACTGTCCAACACACTCTCGAACCTGTATCCTCTCCGACCTCTCTCTTGTTCATCTGGCAAGTCTGCCGCATGATGGTGTGAAGAGTATTGATGATTATGCGGATTATTATGATGAGAGTAATACGACTCATGCTCGCCGTTTCGGTAGTCCGAGATGCCTCCCTCCGAGGTACTGTCACCCTCGCTACTAAACGCGTCCGTCCAATCTTCTTCGTCATAGCTTTCCTCTTCACCATCGGATGGGTTCGACGAACATGGTATCAGTGAAATTCGTTCTGGCTCATGCATAGGAGATGCAACAGAGGAAACAGAGGGTGAATCATCATAGTCGAAATCGAACGGCCTGCCCGATCCGGATCGATCAGCCAGAAGAGAGTTCATCATGACTGGCAACGGTTTGGAGGATGAGGAGGGAACGCTGGCTGTTGAAGAAAGTTCTGTCGCAACTGAAGATCGACGTGAACGGTGGAGGTGAGAAAAATGTAGAGGAGGGTGAGGATGGGATGGGGTATGAAGGACATGAGTTCCACTTGATGAAGGAGTAGACAAAGTTGCAAGTGATTGGGAGAAAGAGGGTGTTCGAGAAGTAGTCCCATTGGAGAAAGATATCGGGGACGAAATCAGACCCGAAACGTTGAAGACCCCAGCATCTGAAGAGGTAGAAGGGGTCGAAGGCAATTCTAATGGAGAGGGTGGTAGGGCCGGCTTGGAATCGATCAGGGGTGACGATGTGGCAGAGAATGACGAGGTCGGTGAAAAGATAGAGGAGGTTGATGAGTGCGGGAGGTCGAGGGTTGGTCGACGGGGTGCTTGAGGCGTCAGTGGGGAGCGATGATGTGCGTGCGAAGTCGACGCTGGCATTGAATGGGTATGCGGATAAGAGTGATGCTTGCTAATCTTGGGAGATGCAGATGGAGTAGAGGTCATGGATGAAGAGCTCGGTGTGGTAGTCGAATTGGAGGACGCCAAAACCGGGAACACATGTTTGGAAGAGGACATCGAGCCTCGACGAGATGGTCGGTCGGATGGAGTCCTTTGCATGGACCTAGACTCCTTGGATCGTTTGGGAGTTATTTCCACATCAGAGAGAAGATGTGGGAGACTGTGGAGGTGTCGATGATGATGTCCTTCATCTTCCTCCAACACAACGGCGCTTCCGACAGCCGCACCCCCGCCAAGTTCGCTAAGCTCACGATACATATCCCTGACAAGCTCTTTTTCCTTCTTGTCTTTCTCCTTCTCTCTGCCGGAACTCTCTTTGAAAAGACCGAGGCCGAGACTAACCTTCCGCCCACCTTTAGACTCCTTCTCTTTCACAACGCCTGTGATCGGATCTTGAGTTCCCCCTTCATCTTCACAGAGTTTCCCTTCTAAGATGACATCGTTCGTGGTCATGGCCACATCTCTGGGTCCAATCTCGAGTATCCGACAGTCGACTCCTTCGGGAACATCGAATTCACGACCAGAATTCAATACCTCATCTAAGCTTTGCCTCAGCGAAGATCCCAAATCTCGGATACCTCCGACGAGATTATCGCGGAGGGGTAAGAACCGAAAGGATGACGGAGGAACAGACCTAGGGCGAGGTGGGGAAAGTATAGAACTAGATGGGTTGTGGCCGGAGGCAGCTTTCGGAGCGATAGCCTGTAGATCGGAGGGGATGGCACCGGAGGTGCTGGTCCCAGAGGGGGACCCTGGACCTAATACAGTCGGCGAAGTTGGAGGGAAACTGGCAGGTATTGAAGGAAGAGGTGCAGGTAGAAGAGCCATATGAATTCAAGTTGTGGGACTTTTTGTCGGTTTGACCCAGACTAGGGACGGGGAGAGAGTGACGAGCTGATTAATGAATACCTACCGGATGGTGTGAACGGATAGAATGACGAAGAAATTATTACTCACCTTGCGTACTCGATTAAGCGATAAGGCAGATGCCAACCAAACAGTTGATGTACCGATAAGAGAAGGGAGAAGCAATAGAAGTCTTGAAGAATCCTATGCTTGAATGTACTGTATGCGTCTAGTTTCAATGAGAAGATCCAAGGAAAGGCCGGTAGACAGGAAAGAGGATGGGCGATAGCCAACCCGTACGGTCAGTCAGCCAACGTGCATTCAGCTAAAACAATGGAAAACCAGGCAAGAAGGTTTTGAAAACGCTTGGGATAAAGTGGATATAGAGAAACTAGAGTAGTGCCCTTGGATCTGTTTGAGAAGACAGGAGATGGGATCTAAGCTGGAAGAGAAAGGAGAGTTCAAACATGTTCTTCTCCCACCACTACCCGTCCTCATAAAGTCTGTGTGTGATATATACACCTTTGCTTGCAAATCCCAGTTGATACGGCCGGTAGAATCCTCATTTTTCCAGAACACAAAAACGACAACAACATGTCAAACAGAAGGACCACACCCATACGTACATTCGGTTTAAGCCTGAATGAGAAAGAACGAGAGAAGAAAGACACAAGAACGGAAAAGGGAGAGCAACAAGAACCCAAAGAAGGAAAGAGACGGTGATGAACGCAGAGGTAAGTAGGAGGATGGAGAGCGAACGTGTATGGGCTGTGGTGAGTGATTGGTTACGATTTGGTTACGATTTGATTACTAAAGACACAGCTTACGCGATGAGCACAGCTTTTTGAGATGAAAGCCGCATGGCTCTGTCGTCAACGTGTCTTTCGGTCAGTCGACGCGTCGACGTGTCCTTGGTTACGTGTGACTGTAACCATCTACGCCTTTCGCCTTTCGCCTTTCGCTCCCTCACCTTCTAAGCCTTCTTTCTGTCTCTTCCGAGGAATCGCTTGCTCTCTCCACTATCCATCACGTCTACATCAACCATCTCTCTCACCATGGCCACCACCTCTGTCGAAAAAGATCCGTTCTACCTCCGGTTTGTTCTTTTCATCTTTATTTCTATACAGGAATTCCCTGCCTTCCGTGTTCGAGCGATTATCTATTCAGACATAGTCTCATCCAAAACTGACACTCATCTCTCTCTCTCTCTCTCTCTCTCTCTCTCTCTCTCTTGCTTTCACAGATACTAGTGTGTTCAGTCTTTCAGTTTCTTGCTCTATCTGTTTGTCTATATGTGTGTCGATCGCTAACTATGCTACCGCAACCTTGTTTTCAAATCTCTCCTCCTCAGCACCGGACATATCGGTCTCCACGGACACGAGTTTCTTGAGTTTGAGTATTCCCAAGGCCGACTTCGATATGCCAACAACTCAAACTACCGGAATGACAGTCTGATCAAGAAAGAAAGTCAGTCCCAGCAATCTATATACCAAACATCTCATGATGGCTAGATCAATTTCAGTTTTAAAACGACAGGATGTTGACGCATATGATGGTTGGCTGTTCTTGATGTCTCCCTTGATGATATACTATTTTTGCAATCTCTCTCTTTTTCCTTTTTTCCAGTGTTCGTTAGCCCTCTACTCATCAAGGAGCTCAAGCGCATAGTAGAGGCCTCCGATGTTGTAAAGTCAGTATTCGGCCTTCTCTCTTGTTGAAATCGCATGGATAACCGTAATTTCTTTGTATCAACCGGCTGAACGCTCGTACGCCTGCTCTTTCCGTGTTGTCTACACGTCAATTCGATCAACGCCATTCCTTTTTCTCCATTGATCATACAATCAAACTCTAACAACGATCTGACAAAATAGAGAGGATGACGCCAAGTGGCCGAAGAAGGGGCAGCAGGGTAAACAGGAGCTCGAAATTCGAATCGGAAATGACCATATCTCTTTCGAGGTTCGTGTTTCTTTCCTTCTTCCAAATTGAAACGTCGCTCTCTACATACACGAAACTCAGCTTTGCATTTCTACCCCGCACAACAGACCGCCAAGTTAGGATCCTTGGCGGACGTACAGGATTCTGAAGATCCCGAAGGACTTCGAGTGTTCTACTACCTCGTCCAGGACCTCAAGGTTCGGCCATCTGGCTCCCACTTTTCTGTCTACTAAACGGCTTCGAAGCTGATGCTTGAGATTTTCTGACATGCCTCTTCTTGACTCGTTCTAAAACTCTGAACCATTAACAGTGCCTGATATTCTCTTTAATTGCACTGCATTTCAAGATCAAACCTAGTATGTATTCTTATCCTTAGTCTGAGCCCTCCTTCTCTTTTATCTCTGTCCTCGTTTGACCGACAGATTCTGATCGAATTTTTGGGTTGCACCTCTTCGCTCTGTCTGTTTTTTTTTTCTTGTCTATAGTCAACTAAACAAGCCGATGTATGGACGAATCTGAAAACTTTCTGGTATCTGACTATTTTCCTCACTCTCGACCACCTAAAAAGAAAACTGCGGTCGTTGTCCTGTGTTCATAAACAAATCCCCTTCCTTAGCTTTCTCTATCTCCTCACTGCCTTCTCGTTCTTTTCTATTCCTCCTTGTTTTCGCCGTCGGCTTCACATAAATGGACGGTTACTCTGCGTATTCTCTCGTTTGCTTGTCTCGTATGTGTTTGCCACAGACAACTGGGTGTCATACCGATGACGAAGAAGGTGATGTGCAACACGCAAAGAACATACAACCAATAAGAAGAAAAAGAGTTTTAAGCAGACAAGAGAGCGATAGCATCTTTCTTGCTTCCCTTTCTCTACAAACAAACAAGCGAGCATCTGGTTCCAGGTCCACTGTTCTATTCATACAACTACTCCTACTCGTGACAGAGGTTTCCTTCTTCGAGACCGAGACCAACGTAAGGAAATCAAAGAGGATTCTCGGAGGATTTGACAAGCGTCTCAAGTTGCTTGACTACATCCTTCTCGGTCAAGTTTGCTAAGCCCACTTCAGACTCGACTCCTCGTTCTGTCGAGAGCACACCGATGATATAGATTCGACCAAGTATGATGACCGATAGAGATGCACAGAGGGTTCGGATAGAACAGAATGAGAGCACGGGGCACGAGATTGTGAAGGTGAGATTTGAGGGAAAAGTGGACACATCCATCAGTCAGCCTCTGATCTGTTAATCTCACATCTCGCTCTCACCGCCCAGCCTCTACAGCTCAATCTGGTCTAATATCGTAGTCCTGGTGTTCGGTAACACGAGGAAGACCGTATGAAATGGAGTAGCATGAAGGAACGAACCGAACCGAGCAAAGGCTCTTGGGCTGATGGCGGCTGCTTCCCTGATGAGCACCTTCAAATCTGGATTGGCTGCCTTGAGGGATGAATAGTTCGAGTTGATGTATGATCTGATTCATGTTTCATCACACAGTGATCATCCGGGTAAAAGAGTCAACAAGTACGGCCGATCAAGTGGGCACGTCGAAAAAGAGAGAACAGTGTTAATTATCGATTAGCCATATAAGGAAAGAAATACTGAAAGAGACGAACCGGAGACCTGCTGAAGCAGGAGATGTCTGGCATAAATGGAACCGAAGCTCCTTGAGAGTAGATGGTATGGCTTTGCTGAGGCTAGACATTGTTGGAATAGATGTAAAAGAGAGAGAGAGAGAGACCTTGGACAGACGAAAGATGAAAGAACCCAACAAGGCAGGGAAGATGAGATTAAGGATATCGTGAGTTACCTAAGTCTTATACAAGAATATATTGGCAATCAAATTTATAAGAGTTAATCACGTGATCTACCGCCTGGTAACCGCCTTGTTTATGTTCTCTCCTTCGAAAACTCGAACGATTATTTCTTCTCTCTTCTACAAAAACTCGGACGATTGGTTCTTGTCTCTTTTTCTCTTCGTTCGTCAACACAACTCATCGTAACCATGGCAGCTAAATCCACGAGTGCCAAATCGTCAAGGACTCAGTTTTGGGGATACGTTGCTTTGATCGTTGCCTTGGTATGGGGCGCATGCAGCTTTTTAGACGGTATCAAAGTGAGTTTTCTGCGCTCATTCACAATATGCATCATCTTCATAAAGACTGACCTTCATCTTACTATATTAAATATGCTTGTTCGTCTCTGCTATCGTCCTTTCTTAGGAACGGTGGTACATATTTGATCCTCCGACCCTGCATGCCCTCTCATCCGAGGCTGTCGAGCTTCACCCAACGAATATCACAGCCCTGACGGCTCACATATTGACAAATCTATCATCAACGTATCCTGCCTATACCATCAATACCGATATCTCGAATCCGTCCGAGTGGGTGTTCAACAACGCTGGTGGCGCGATGGGAGCGATGTTCATCATCCATGCTTCCATCACAGAATATCTGATCGTGTTTGGAACGCCGTTGGGAACGGAAGGTCATTCAGGAAGGCATACTGCGGATGACTACTTTAACATCTTGAAAGGTGAACAGTGGGCTTTCACCCCTGGGTCCATGGAAATGGAGGTTTGTTTCTCTCCTTTGTTTGATGATTTTTTCATTGTTTAGGCTTGCTGATTGAGATCGGCTCTTGTCATCCCTCTCTTTTCCTCTGCGACTCTCATCGGGGTTATGTAGCGATATGTTGCTGGTCAAGTTCACCACATGCGACGAGGAGACGCCAAGCAATACAGTCAGTCCCAGCCCATCTCGATTTGCTTATGGCATCGTCAACTTCCTCTTTCTCTGCCATCAAAACTCATGTCTTGGTGTCTTCTTTCCTTACTCCTCGCGCTCAACAGAGTTCCACGAAGGAGGCTGGGCTCTTGAGCTCGCTCAAGGTTGGATCCCTCCGATGCTCGTAAGTTCCTTTGCCCTTTGTCATACCTTGTTCGATATCCACTATAAACCGTACCGAAAATTGAATGTTGGATGCTTGCACACTTGATGTTTCAGCCCTTTGGATTTGCCGATTTCGCATCTACCCTGGATTTCCCTACGATGTACAACACCGTTCGACTGACAGGAAGGGAGATGATCAAGAATCTCCTACACGGAAAGATCTGATGAAGAGAAGAAAGGGAGAAAACTACGCGGATATGAACGCGGATAATGTCCCTTCGCCCTTTCCTCTCTTTTTCAATTTTTTATCTCCATTTGATAGAGGGAACCTGAAGGATTCATAATAGATAAATGCAAATAGGGGTTATAGAATTGAGAAATTCGCTTTTTTTTCGTCTCGTGAATCATTAAATTTCAAGCCACTATCTATATTTTTTCCAGATCCATGTCAGATATAACGATGGAAAACAATGACTAGGATCATGAGTTAGACCCTAAGAAGAACATGTGAATGTTTGTGCTGGTCTATGTCGAAACCACAGTCTACTTTTCGTCTAAAGTCGTTGTGGATTTAGACGACATAAGGTTGAGGGATCGGTCGAATCCGTGTGCTGCGAGGTCCCTGTGCAGGATCGCCCAAGAAAGTAGAAGGAGGTGTAAGCAAACTGCAATAGAACAGATCTAAATTCTCATCTCTTGAGAGTGGTGATTGTTCCACAAGATGAATGTTATTCCGACCAAAAGAACAACAAGGAGAGTATAGAACAAAAAGGTTGAGCGAAGACTTCAAACTTACCTCCAAGTTTCCTCCTCATCATTCTCCGTCTGCAACGTCATCATCTCTTCAAACCCTTTCATCGTTAGCCCCTCCTCCTTCCCACCGTTGATATTGGCTGTGTCAAAGAACGTAAAGATCTCGTCCTTCGTTGACTTTTCGAACGGTGCTCCGTTGGTGTCCTTTGCGAAATGGTCAAGTGCAGTTGAAGAGAGGGCCGACGAGGGTGGAGGTGGGGGATGGAGGGAACCTTGGGC